>LTAE01001423.1:0-55871 GCA_001647135.1 Pontederia paniculata | reverse complement strand
GGAGAAGAAGACTAGGGCCGGCTAGGGAAAAAGAATTAAATTTGTTGGGAGAGAATATTTATAACTCTAGAGTCCAAGTTTGTTGGACAATTTGAATTTTTTTCAGATTAATTTCGAATTTAAACTCTAAATTCCTTCTTCTTAGTTAAGGAAATATCTTTTGAGGAAATAAAATATGATGAGATTAACTTTCTAGGAAGATAAAATCTGAGGAGATTAAATTTCTGAGAGATAAAAATCTGAGGAGATAAAATCTTTGATCTCCTAATTATGGAAATAATATTTGGAGGAAATAAATTTGAGGAGATAAAATTTATGAGGGGATAAAATTTGAGTTAGGTTTGAAGATAATTGAGAATGAAATCTGGATAGTTACAGTCCACGTTAATTCTGTTTGTACATATCTTTTATTCAAGTGGGGGAGAATTGAGTGTATAACCTTATTTTCATTCTTTTTACACTCTTTTCATCATTCTCAACCAAATAGACCATTATGATTAACGCAATGGACTGAGTTAGATCAAAATTAAAGCATTGACATGTGTGAGAAAGTACGATGTATTCTTTTTATCCATAAGAATAATTGGGTATAAATTCCGATGAAGCTTTAATTCATGTGATGGATTGACATATAGAATATTAAGACTATAAATATAAAAGTATTATGTTTAATATTGTTAATAGTCTATTTAACTAATAACATTGATTTTGATCATAAAATATTACGAAACGATATTTCTGCAGAATAAAATATTTAAGGCTGAGTAACAAAATACAAATATAAGGAAAAACAAAAGATAACTATGACAGTTGTGACAGCACCCGAAGATAAGGTGGTGGATCCAAATTAATAGTCTCATGTAGCCCTGCCCAACCAAAAGGTAAGCTATTGAGAAAGAATCAATTGGTTGCCACTTTCCAAGATTCCTATTTGATACCACTTCATGTTTTATGTAATCCGCAACAAAATTTCATTAGAAAAATGGATAATGACCTAAGCACGCACAAAATCATCCGACTTTGAGTTCAAAACTTTTACTAAACTCTTTACTCATTATAACTAAACGTGATTATGATTGACACTAAATTAATCGTGATAATAATAATCTGATATCCACTTTCTGAAAATATAGTCACCATACAGTCGATGAGGAAGCCAATGTATAAGCTTAAGAGCTTGAAGGGGGGGAGGGAACAAAATATATAAAAATTTAACCATCAAATTAATTAGATAATTATAATATTTTATTAATATTTATTTTATTTATTAATTATAATTTATATATACTTTATATATCGAAAAGTTAGGAGGAATATGACTTCATACATTATTTAAGTCCACACACCACAAGTGCCACACATGCATAAGGCTTTCCCTCTCCATTTCAGATGAGGAAATCCTTGGTTTGGACCAAGGTGACACGAGTTGCGGGATGTTGTTTGGATTCATCTCATGTAATATGATAGATGCGCTCCATATCGATCTACATTACTATGACGTACCTAGGCTCTTCATGTGCATTTAGTTATATGCACACCACCAGTTTGCTCAAGAGAATGTTTATTAATAACCTGGTACATAGGGGTGTTCATCCGGTGAACTCGATCATTCGAATACACTCAAATTGAGTTGGGTCGATTCAATTTTCTGATAGGACCTGACTCGATCGTGATCAGGATCAGGTCGGCTACGTATTGAGAAATTTCAATCCGAGTGAACCCGACCCAACTCAATTTTTTAAATTAAATTTATTTTAATTTAAAATTCAGAATTGATTATAATAAAATATTTTAAATATTTTTTTAAAAAATATGTTTTAGAATGAATAGTAAATATAACGATTCAAACTGAATAATATAAAAGATAAAAAATATAAAAAAATTTGGTCAAGTGATCCGACCATTCAACTCGATCCAACTTGAATTTGGACGAATCGGATTAGATCAGATCCACATGTCAAAAGCAGCACAATTCGATCCCCCAAAGATGGTCGGGTTGGGTTCAACCCAATCCATGAATATTCCCTACTTGTACATTCACTTTCTACAAAAAAATACTGAAAATAAACATAAAATATAAATAATATAATGGCATCAGAGCATTCCAAGTTAAAAAAGAACAACTCATCGTCCAATCCTTTTTCATCCTTAGCTATTGCCACTGAGTCCACTATCCTCACATCACCCCTACCATCCCTCAACCAAGCTCATCATTTCCATCAAATTGATCCTCAAACAACTACTTATTATGGCGAACAAAAATATGCCCCTCGTTAACAATTTTGACCTTCATTGCCTGACTGATGGTACTTTCTCTTGTCCTAGTAAATCGACACCAGAAACTCCCTTCCCCTCTAAAACACATGGAAGCGATGTGATCAGCTACTTAGCTAGATCTTGACGTCTCTTTTTGGAGAAGTGCATCCACTTGTCTGTCGGCATCAATACGCCCAACGCATTTTGGCTTGCACTTCATTAGGCGTTTGGTGTACTAACTGAAACCCGACTTTTACAATTGCATATGCAATTGCACACAAGGTGACGAACTCGTCGCCACCGGTCACCATCTCTCAACCTCGATATTCAATGTCATCATATTTAATAACTTAGCAGTGATTATAGCAACATTAAGATTCATTGGGGCCATTGCAGAGCTACTTTGGTTGTGCTTTCTACTTTTTGAGCTCCATTATCCTACTCATCAAGCTCCCATATTTATGGGCGGTAATATTGGTGCCACCTACCTCATGACAAATCCAATCTTCCATACTAGAACAAAGCATGCGAAAGTCGATTTTCCTTTTGTTCTAGATGAAGTCGTGCATCATCGTTTACAAGTTCGCTTTATTTCTATAAATGATCAGTTTGATTGACATAATGACAAAAGCAGTCGTTGTTATGTGATTTCAATTTATTAGAGAAAATCTATGACTGCGATCCAGACTACATTATGTTTGAGGGAGCCGTAATATGATTAGTCATCCATGATATCGGGTCTTCCTCAAAATGCGCTCCGCATTCTTGCTACAGACCTATTATTTTGCTTCTTCATGTGCATTCAGTTATCTGTACACCATCTTTATCGTTTGCTCAGTAGAATATTTATAAATAACCTTGTACATTTACTTGCTACAAAACACTGGAAATAAACATAAAATACAAACATTGTTACAGTGTTCTGAGCATTGACTGCGCGCTACACGTGAAATTGGAATCCAATTCCTTATTAGAGAAGGATAACATGACTAATGACTGGTGCAACGAGTCCTTCACGGCATAAGAATGGAAGAACAAGTCTTCGTTTATTCCATGGATTCAAGCAATGCAACGCATCCATCTCTGCCTAATTTTGTCCTGGGGGCCAAAGTAATTGGAAACATATACATATCATGCATGTCTTTTTTCTTTGTGTCAATTGCAAGGGATTTTGTGGATGCCATCGCTCATGGCAACATTAAATGGAACGAGTAACTTAGTACGCAACGTCAACATTAATAATAAGTCACTGAATGCTTGGATATTTAGGCAAACCCCCATTTGATGATTTCCATATTAGGATACAAATGCTAGTACTGATTATGCCGGATGGTGTTTTAGTCGAAAAAAGTTCACACGGGGTTTTTGGATGATTTTCCAAGATAAAAAAGAACTATTGAATTATTTAAGTTTTTGAGCCATACAGTTTTGTTAAACTGATAATATTTTGTCATATAAGTTGATTTTAACATCATCGCTTTTTTATTATGTAATTTTTTATAATAAATTTAACGATGATGTAAATCACAATTTGACTGATTTGACGATCTAAATTAAATTTTACTTGTGTAGATGATTAATATTTTTTTTTACTATTTAATAAAATATTTTTTTACTATTTTCTCAACATCAGATAAAGAAATTTTTGTCTTTTTAATTTGGATCATCAGATCAGATGACTTACGTGTATAAGTCAAATTATGATTTACACCCCTCATTAACCCTTTGATAATATGTATTTACATAATTTATTCATCGGTAATCATGATATATATTTATAAAATATAATATTTATTAGACATAGCTTTATTAGGTTCCGAGGCTCACTTTTCTAACTTTAAAAAACTATCAAATTACTTCATGTGATAAAATCCAATTTTTTGTATATGATCCAATCAACTTTATTTTTGCCTACACCCCTAACAAAGTGTCATACGTCTTTATCTTTATCATGCAGCTCATACATCCGCACCCTTCTTGTTTTGGGCCTTTTGGCTTATTTAAGTGAAAATTAAAAGAACCAACATTTTTTATTGGAAACTAAAATGTGTAGCAAACAATGGAGAGTAGTGAAATGGGAAAATCGATATCCTACCGACGATGATAAAATCAAAAATCATTAAATCAAATCATAGGTTAATACTTATAAATAAAAAATATTTTTAAATATATCTATATCCAATGATTTATTAAATATACATTAATATTTGTAAAATTTCTTATTAATTTTTGTCACTTCAAAACCTTTCTATGCCTAAAAATAAAGTTGTATAAATATAATGTAATATATTATAACTATAATATATATATATATATATATATATATGTGTGTGTGTGTGTGTATGTGTCCATTATGTATATTTCCAATCATTTTTTAGTGTTTTTAAATAATTCTAACATTTATTATTTTTTTCACTTTTTTATGCTTTAAAAATGATTTTTTAAAATATACTGTAATATATTATAATTTAAACATCTAGTTCTTTAAAAGAAAGTATGAAAAAATATTAAACTAATATAGTACTGATCCTGGCTATGATCTTAATCGAAGTTACCGACACTACAAATTTAATATTTTTGTAAAGATCAAGATCGTCTACCTTTACTAAAATTATAAGATTGTGTGATCTTACCATCTTGACACTCATGAGTACGGCATTCACCAAGTGATAAATAAATTCATATGATAAGCGCCAGAGCAATATCATTTTTTAATTATGTAAATGGTCGATTAAACGGACTCATCAGCAGCAACTCAACAGTTGTAAAAAAAACTTTGCAACATCAGCTGCAAAAGTTTGATGAAACGTATAAATTCAGATTGCAAACGTAGTAAGAACAACCTGGTCAAAGTGGATGTTCTTTTGAGGCATAACGGTGAGACGTCACAGTTGCACTGAACAAGGAACGCTTAATAATTCATCCAAGTGCAACACAACTCACCCCTGCTGCGTCGTTCATGACGCATCAACACATCATCCGACACAATCCACCGACAAAAATCTACTTGTTATTGTTGTACGGACCTTTCTTTTTATCTTTTGTTTAACGAGTAGATGGTTGACAGGTCAAAAACAAGTTTTACCTCTCGCAGGTCGCAGCAGCAAGTTTGCTGCCTTGATGATACAAGACTGCAATAACAAAGACAAGTAGGTCTGCTGACACGACACTTTCCAAAGAGTAATCAACCAGGTAAAAATTAACAGCATAACATAATATTAACAAGAAACCTTCCAGGTATCAACCATGTGTTTTCTCATTGAGTGTTTAAGGAAAAATAAATAAATTGTGTCAAACTGGTTCATTCCAGACTTACCATACAATGAGAAAAGGTCATGATAGGTAAAGAAGTGATCAACCTATAAAGAATTTGATGTGTGTTTTTTCCTCATTGCATGTTCATGCAGGTCTCAAAGCATCACCTCCCAGCTATCAGCAGCATACAAAATCTGCTCAAGTTCTCACGAGCGTATGGTAGATCGTCGGGTGATTAACTGCATCACCATGCAACGTAAGATGATATATAAAGAACCAAGAATTTGCAAAGACGATGATCAAGTTGCATAAAGAATACATACCAAAGACGAATCATACGGCGGTAAGGGGACAAATGAGGGATGATGATGCTTCAACCTATATGTTTGAAATCAAGCTTATAATTCTGTTTACTATCTTTTTCTTCTCTTAAGCTCATTAAAAGGATCACTCCATTCTTTGTCCTCTATTACTGCTTTATTCCAGCGTGCTGTAAATTTGTTCAGCTCAGCTGTAGACTGTCTTCTAATCTGTTGAATTTGCACGACAATTAGTAATAAGTTCGGTCAATCTGTGTTCTACTGATTATCATGATAAAAGTTAAATACTGATGTAAATAGTGTTAAGTTTGAGATAGAGTTCTTACATGAGTTCTTAAATCTAAGGATCTTGTGCTCTGCACAAGTGTAAAAGAAGTCAGGTTAGACATGCAGTACCCATGAATGACAGGAAGAGGAAAAAAAGGAGAAAATAGCAATTTGTGCCAGTGCAAGAGAAAGGAATGTCTGATATCACCCAAGACAAAACCTAGTGTTTACATGACCAGGATCCTATACTGTTATCAATCAAAACGATGGTTCTTAACACAAGTAAAATACTACAAGCATATAATTTATGCACAAGTATTTCGATTAACACAATGTCTATTAGTTCAGTTAGTTAGAGAATCATGTTAATAATAAGGTCACAGGTTCACGACTTGCATGGGCCAATTCATAGTATAACTACTTACCCCTCAAAAAAGTAATGCCTTTGTATCAATGTTGTCAGAACCGAACCGGACGTCGACCCGGAAAAGCTTCCGGGTCAGGTCGGACCGGTTAAACCGGTTAAACCGGATGGTCGAACCGAATACTATTAAAAATATTAAATTAAAATATAGTTTAAAATTTAAACAAAGAATCACAAAAAATATGATTAAATATGAAAATAAATTTACTTTTAAATTATATTATTTATAATCAATTAAAATTTTATTTGATATAAAATATATTAATAAAATATATCTTAAATAATTATTTTTTCAAATACAAATGTTAACTAAATAATTTCTTTATAATTAAAAAGAAAAAGAAAAAAAAACAAATTAAGTTTAAAAGGCCTATTTTCATAGCCCAAATATTTTCAAAGCCCACTTCCCTATTTTTTCTAAAGCCCACTCTCCCACACTCAAAACCCAGATTTTTCTTTTTTTTTTAACATGCAATTGAACCGGCCGGTTCATCAAATAACCTCTATTTTCATAGCCCAAATATTTTCAAAGCCCACTTCCCTATTTTTTCTAAAGCCCACTCTCCCACACTCAAAACCCAGATTTTTCTTTTTTTTTTAACATGCAATTGAACCGGCCGGTTCATCAAATAACCGGTTCGAGCGGTTCGATCTCTATTTTTCCGGTTTTTGACCGGTTTTGACCGGTTCCATCCGGCCCAATGAGTTATCCGGTTTTTTCATCGACCCAGGACCGGACTAGGGCCCGGTCGACGGTCGAACCGGTCGAACCGGCCGGTCCGGTCCGGTTCAAACAACAATGCTTTGTATAGAACTACGCAACTAAAAAAACAAGACGCTAGCTGTATCTTCTCACACAACCAAATTGTTCTGAGAATACTTTTGAGTACTTAAGCTTCAGAAAGTTAATTCACGATGTAGTAAACAACTAGTTATGAACTTAAGAAGCACAAAAGTTTGCTGATGTTTTGGACCTTGTTAACACTTGCTCCTCCCAAAGATGGTATCCCCTGGTGGATAATGAATTCACTATCAATCACTCCAACTTTCCTTGTTCTATCACCCTGAAAATCAAAAGAAAGGCATGGACCATCACACTTAGCACAGAAACAATAGATATTTCAGAAAATAAATGCTAACAAAATTTTAAAATCAGAAAGTTGCAACTTCTACAGCTCTTGCAATATTGAAATCCATGATAACCATTGTACATCATGTTTGGAAAACTAATAGGTCAAATTGTCAACGATCAAGACATACTAAAAAGCCCATCAATGTAACATCGTAAATCATGCATTCAGATTGATGTCTTAAGCCTCGACGGGGTCTCCGTCTCAATGGAACCCCTCTTATATGCCTATCCAAGTCTATGATAAAGAGAGTTGCACACAAATAAATGAAGAAATGTCACCTGAGCACAGTATCCAAGCTTCATATCCAACCCCCATCCATGAATCAGGTCATTCTGCAAACAGAAAACATGAGTCAGATAAGAAATCATTGACAATATCCAATTACAATGTCAGTCAGGACGCCATCAATCAAAAGGAAGTCAGTACCATTACTACTGACAATCATCAATTTTCTGAAAGGCTTTCCACATTTTCTGGTATTGACCATATTCTAAGATCTATTTTATATATAGTTGCACCTTTGCAGCATTAACTTACACCACAATACTTCGTCGCAAACAATTCTTACATCAGATAGCTCAGATGCATGATTATCAGTTGCCATGAACCATTTAGGTTATTCTGCAATCTTTCCACGACCGAAATCCAGTGTTGATCAATAAACAAAACGTCGCAATGAAGATATTAGATGACCTTATTTTCCATATTTGTGGATAGTTAGTTCATATCCTTACAACATGATTAATTTGTTCAAATTAATTAAAATGAATATAAAACTATAATTGTTGGGAATATGAGATCAATCAATAAATAAAACAATGAATTCAAAGCGAGAAAGAGAAGTTAACACACAATTTAAAACCTTGTTAATCGATGTGAACAAAAGTAAAAATTCACAGCAAAAGATATCATCGTCAAAGAGTTTACTAACAACCAAGTCCTCCGCTACTGTCACATATTCCCATTTGTTCTTATTCTCATATTTCATCTTTCACAATTTTGAGTACATGTTACAATAATTCATGGCATATCAACAATAATAATTGTGAGAAAATATCTCAAGAATTGGTCATAATTAGAAAGACAATGACAGAAAACAAAGACGCCAGCAAATTGTTAATAAACAAAGAAAGCAAGAAAATTTAGATGGATGGGCTTGCACCTGGATAAGATGCCACACACATCGCCATGCAACACGAGAAAATACGGGTGCCATCCCTTCAACCCATCTAATAAATTAAATTCAGGACAAAAAGCAGTCAGAATACCTAGGGCAGAAAACAGAGATAGCTTTCTCTAAATCTTAACCAGACCAAAAGTAAGATGATTCCAGTATATGATTTTAGAAGTTCTTAAACAACAATAGATAAGATGGCTCCAACATATCCTTTTAGGGTGAATAAACAAAAATAAAAAAACAAGATTAAATGGCCAGCAGTTTAAAGCTGTGACTCAAGCAATCAAAACCTTTCGTGAAAAAAGAGCATCACATATATTAAAAGACCTTAGATGTATACACATAACAAATAACGTGTATATTATTTTCAACTCAACAACAAATATTGACACAATTGCTACAAGAAAGAACACTATGGAGATATTGGTGACAAAGCAAGGGAAAACATAATGGAAAAGAAATGGACTCTGGTGGTAACAAGTCACATCTTTCTCATACTGAAACCAATAAAGGAACCCCAAAAGAGAAAAAAAGAAACTATTACCCGGTACATGGAGGGCCTTTACTTTCATCAGAGCAATTTAGACTTCCGCTATAATAATATACTCGCCTACATAACAGTTAGTAAATGAATAAGAACAATGAAAATGGTTTACAATGTTCAATGAACAAAGTGTCTTCCAGTTAAACTTTCCACCAGGAAAATCATCATTACCTATGCACCTTCAACAATCTATTCCGGACTGTAATACGGTGATGTACTTCAGACGACAGATCAGGATCAAGAGCAGGCTGTGATATTTCCAATCCTTCAGAAGACATTATCTGTAAGTACCTGAGTATATACAAAAAGCAGTCTTTAATATAAGTAAAGAAGATAAAGTGAAACTCTATATAATTAACAAAATAACGATTTTAAAGTATATATGACAGAAGTACTATCCTAGAAATGCTATAATACAGAATAATTCTCCTGCAGCAATCAGGAAGCATCCTTATTTGTTAAAGGTCGGGGTGATCCTATATTGTTGAAATTTCCACCACAAGGATTATCATCAGAGCTCAATGACATGGAATATTATGAGGCTTAATAAGATAAATCAAATCAATGTGCGTAGAAGTGCCAGAAAACCAACTTGTCTGAGCAACATTTAATCAATTGAGAATGCACTAGTTAGATGATTCAAACAGTCAGCACTAGGGTCAAAAGATAAGTTCCTGTGAAGTACCTACCCAGATTTTGTATGACAAGGTGAACGAAAATATGCAGCAGTAAGAAGGCGAAATTTTCACGGGGACTCGTAGGAAAATTACACATACAAGTTCATATTCCTCTTCCTAACACATGGTGTCAGAAATCTAAGTGTATTGTTCATGTTTTCATAAAATTAAATGTCACGATGTATATTTTTATTTTTAGAAAAAGTACATAATATGTGTTGTCATAGACAATGCGCAGCCTGTTAAGTGTTCGACCGTAGGCATCCTTAGCACACCACAAAGATATCGAAGTTCACATGTAATGAAAGATGAAGAGTTACTTTCCACAAAAATAATTTTGGAATAAGAATACAAAACACAGTGATTGATACTTGCCTTTCAGGGTCAAAATACTCCACTCCTAAATCTTCATCCCACAAAAAGATATAGTCATATGTTGATACAATATCTGGATGTAAAAACCGCTTGGCAAACCACCTACAAGGAGCAGGGAAAGACATGTACATAATTAGGTACAACATACAAAGGGAAAAGTACCTTTGAGAAGAAAGTGAAGCAATATATTATAGTTTTTGTGTTTAGTTACAGAAAAAAATGTATCTGTTTGAAAACTATATTTGATCAGCCATGTGAGAAAGTAAATATACATGCATGTTTTTTATATTACCACAGAAAAGACTTGTTTAAACAGATTACATCAGGATTGAGAATGTATGCAAGTAGCCATAGAAGTTCAATATAAGAGGCTTTTATGTATGATCAACGCATATATGCAGTGTACACTGCAAGCAGTACTACAGGAATGTTAATAAAAGAAAGCCCAAGAATGGAGAATATTAAATAAGTAATGTCATCCTGTCACATTGACTACTTATCCATGAAGAAAATACCAATTTACTACCCAAGTAATTTTCTAATGAAGACAGAGCTACCATTTCGTCTGATTGTGTGCAAGTATATGTATGGCCTTCTCATTCCACTCGAGATCACGCCACCCATCCACATTGCCATCATAATGAAACAGAATTATTGAGAACTTTCCTGGTAAGAACTGAGGTAAAGGAAAAAAAATCATAAGCTGAATATACTTCTCCTATCATCAGAATAGCTAAAAAGACTAAACAATTTTATGCATAACTAAAGAAACGGTGAAGCTGTTTAGTTGGAACGCAGAAAGAGAAAAAAATGTATGAAAAGAAAAGAAAAATCATAAGAACACACTGATACCTTGCGTACGATGCGATCCACATTCCGCTTCTGCGAGATGCCAACTGCGATCGCTAAGACAGCCGTGTGGTTTCGTGAGATCTCCTGCAGCAAACAGAAGATGCAAGTGTTAACCAAAATATATTTCAGTGATTAATACATGAAACATCCATCATTATGATTCAAATCAATCATCCCCACACACCTAAAATGAACTAAAAATGTTTAAAAAATAGAAAGACTTGAACTTGAACCGGTTGCTGCAACTTCTACATGGATAAAAAAAGGAAAGTGGAAACGAATCGATACTTTGGAGGACTCAGAGTTGCCCCATAGGGGCTTCAACTCCATGTCAGAGGTCGGCTCCACGATGCCCTGCGGCAATCCGTCCAGCTCGCCCTGCCACTGCCTCTGCAACAAAAAAAAAACATTACTCTAAAACGCCATCATAACGCGAGCAGCCGAGCACTACGATTACCAGAGAGGAAGCGAACGGGTGGCGCTTCATGTCCATCTGATCAGGAAAAGCAAAGCTGTCAGATCGCGCAAAGCAATCCGGAACGCCGGAAGAGAAAAAAAAAAGAGGGAAGAAGGAGCGACGAACCAAACCTTGATGCGCTCGTACTGGGTTCTAATGGTGAAGAGGAGGAGGAGGGACATGAGGAGGGCGAGGAGGACGAAGGAGGCCGCCCGCCTCCTCATGGCGGCGAGCTTATGGAGGTGGCCGGCGAGGGTTTTCTCCAGCGTTTTGACACATTTCTTGCCCTCCTGCTCGATCTTTCTCATGGCGGTGTCTCTTTCCCTTACCTTCCCTTCCTTTCTGATGCGGAGATTAAGGAGGAGGCAGTGGAGGTGTGATCAGTGCAGCGCGAGCGCGAGCGAGCGCGAGGTGGTTTCTTGTGCGAAGGCCTTAAAAGCGTTCAATAAATTACAAAACAAAAGAAAAAAAATAAAACATAAAGGGAAAGGAAAAGTTCCGGGATCCGCTGCCCGTCGCTTTTTCGGACACTGCAATGAGAACGATTCATATTGCGCCGCGTGGAATATGACTTCTTTAATTGGCGCGTGACCGCGTCTTAGATTTTGTGACAAAATTTTAGGAAAAAGGATACAGAGATTTTATAGAATCTTATCCGTACTGCAACATGTCTGTTCACAATTCCCGTCTGAATCAAATGTGCCTAATAAATTATGAGTCTAACCTCTTCTCATATATAATTTTTTTTCTCAAATTTAACTTTAAAATATAAATTTATTTCGAATTATCAATACATCCTTATACTTTTTCATAATATTCTATCTTCCTTTTAAATATAAGGAAAATATTCAATAATAAAATACAACAAGATAATCATAATGTTTTATAATTAAATAATATTTGTACTCTTACTTTTATTTTCTAAATTTTTTAGTGTATTAAGTAAGTAAAGGTCAAAATTATATTTCATAATTATTAAAAAATTAGTTAATATTTTTGGATGAAATTGAAGGGAAAGTTTGATTGACAGATCTAGATAACTTCCATGACTAAAATTAGTAAATCTTAATTTAGGATTAGATGTAGATAAATATTATAGTTTAGATAAATTTAATGATTAAAACTAATAAATTTATAGTTTAGAATTAGATGGTGAACAACATTAGGAAAAAGGATACAGAGATTTTTTTAGAATCTTATCCGTACTGTAACATGTCTGTTCACAATTTCTGTCTGGATCAAATGTGCTTAATAAATTATGAAATTGATAAATAATTATTTCTTCTAAACTCTTCTCATATATAATTTTTTTCTCAATATTAACTTTAAAATATAAGTTTATTATCAATACATCCTACCATAACATTTCCTCCAAAATTTTATTAATATTATTTTTTCATGAAATTCTACTTCTTCCTTTTAAATATAAGAAAATTGTTAAAAACAAGAATGTGATCACAATGTTTTATAATTTTTAAAAAATATTAAATAATATTTGTACTCTTACTTTCATTTTCTAAATTTCTTTATTGTATTAAGTAAGTAGATGTAAAAATGATATTTCATAATTATTAAAAAAATAAGTTAATATTTTTGTATGAAATTTAAGGAAAAGTTTGATTGACAGATCTAGATAACTTCCACAACTAAAATTAGTAAATCTTAATTTAGGATTAGATGTAGATAAATATTGTAGTTTAGACAAATTTAGTGATTAAAATGAATAAATTTATAGTTTACAATTAAATGGTGAACAATATTAGAGTTGATGGAGTGTCCAAAGAAATTAGTGAAACAGAGCATCAACAGGAGTACGTAAAAAAAAGAAAATCTAAAAGAAATTTATTGGAATTTTCTGAAATTTGAAAAAAATAGGGTGTTTCTCAAATAAGAACCATATCTAATCATATGTATAATATATTTTAGCGTATAGTAAATCATTCAATTATAAATGCATAATAACAAGATTATATAAATACTAAAGATATTAAAATATATTATCATGTACTTATTGGCTATAAAATAAAATATTATTTCAATAATGAAAGAAGGCCCCATATTATCAAATAATATTTGTACTCTTACTTTTATTTTTTTAATTTGTTTATAATATTAGGTAAGTAAAGGTAAAATGAAATTTCATAATTATTAAAAAAACAAGTTAATATTTTTTGGATGAAATTTAAGGAAAAGTTTGATTGACAGATCCAGATAACTTCGAGAACTAAAATTAGTAAATCTTAATTTAGAATTACGTATAGAGAAATATTATAGTTTAGATAATTTTAGTAATTAAAATGGATAAATTTATAGTTTAAAAATAAATTCAAAGAAATTAGTTAAGCAGCATTAAGAAAATCGATATTTATTGGAATTTTCTGAAATTTTGAAAAATAAATTAGAGTGTTTCTCAAATAAGATATCTGATTATATATAATATCTTTTAGCATATAGTAAATATTCAAATATAAATACATAGTAAGAAGATTATATACATAGTAAAAAAAAACAAAATATTATTTCATATGTTATATAAATATAAAAGAACGCCCCCATAATAAATAAAAGCATTCTCGAAAAAAAAATGAATGTCGGTGAAATTGTCGGTGGTGATTCTTTACATTGTATGCATTCGATAATTGTAATGAAGGGTTGCCATACAACTTGCAAGAATGCTGAAGGGACGTAAAAGTTCTTATTTTCCGAAGTTCATGCTACTTTTCAATATATTTTATTAACCATTTTTTATATAAATTGTAACACAATCGATCCATTAAAAATTATTAATTTTAGACTCAACACGAATTTAAATTATAATGAAAGATAATTATTTATAAACTCATAATTATTTTTATATTTTATTCATATAGAGTTCGATTCACCTTTTGATTTATTATTTTTTATCCTTACATTACTCAACGTTCGGCCTCGTTGAAAAAAACATATGTTCAGATTAGCACGCGATGGTGATTTTAATATCTTTGATAACATCTCGACCTATTCAAAAGAATTTTTATTTTAAACTCATGACTGTACGAATTTAGAATACATTTTAAACGATAATTCATTTGTAAGCTCATAATACTTCTACACCTATGCGTCCATATAGAATTAATCCTTCGACTTCTTGCCTCTACTCCTTGCATAACGTGAATACAAAAAAATCTAAAATGATATAACATAGACATGTCATGCTTAAAATATGATTAGGCTTACATTTACTCAATGATCCTTTAATTTTTCTAATATGATTAAGGGTCACAAATTATCGTAAAGACTAAAATTAGAGGTGGAGCCTTCCAGTGCATGCACGTGCTACATATACCATACACATTTAATCATTGTGGTTGCTTCTCTTGTTTGCTGCAATTTGACCCGGTATCGAACCCTAAAACATATTATTTTTTCTTGATTTGTAGAATAGATAGATCCTTATTTCCTCGTCAATTAAAAAATAAGTTCGTTTCTTTTTACATGAAATTTATTTCTATTATTAAACTTTAATATTGGAAAAAAATTCTGCCATATTTATTTATACTAGTTTAGTCTTTTAACCGTATATATGCTAGGCTTTAATTGTGTTTGGGTGTAAGAAAAATAAATTCGAACAACAACAAGAAACCACCATATCCAAAATTCTAAATTTAGGAACCTTATTAATTGGTCAATTGAAATTCTATATTTTATTTATAATTATATGTTTATTAGTGATATAATTAATTCATCATAAAATGAAAGAAAATATTATTTTAGGTTTTTAATATTTTGTAAATAAAACTATATAATTTATACTTATCTATTCTCATACTCAATCAAACACATATTAGAATAACTTACAAAACTTTTTATTTCTTAACTAAACATAAATAAAAATAAAAATTAAATAAAATTATACCACGAGTATAATTATATATATTCTCGGTATAACACATTTTGAATCAAACAGAGTCTTTGGTTATACCCATCTTATACCAGACTCGACGACCACAAAATGGAACCAACCAACACTTGATCAGACTCAAACTATAACCTGACACTTGACCCAAGTCCGACCAGGGCTTAAAAAAACCCGATAGGGAAAAGTGCCGTATAAACCGCCAAAACCCACGCACACACGATCGAACCCGAAGGCAATACGAAGAGAGAAGGGAGAGATGCTTCAGATCCGATTGAGCAAGGGATCGGCCGGCGACGCCGGCGGTGGGGCGCCATCGACGACCGCGAAGCCACCTCCATCGGAGGACACCGTCACGGTGGCGTGCCCAGACCACCTCGTCATCGCGGATCTCCCGGTTGCCAAGTGTGTCGGCGCCGTCACCGTATCCTCCTCCGCTGCCGTCCGCACCGTCGGCCGCCGCTCCCGCCGGAACGTCGGCGAGCGCGTCCACTTTTGCTTCTGCTGCGATTTCCCCATCGCCATCTATGGCCGCCTCGTACGATTTCTGCTTCCCCCTTTTCCCCTAACAGCCATTGTTTTTGCTTTTCCAGTTAGGTTATTCTCCAAGTTTCAGTATTACTGAGTGTTTCGCATTGGACCATTAGAAGTTCATTGATCTGGTAACATTCGTAGTAATAGTTGTCTTATAAGAACCGCGTTAGGGCTAATGCTACGATTCTTCCTAGGCGATGAGTTGTTGGTTTATGGGAGTAATCGGACCAACAAAAGTGCAAATTGCATGGCAGTATAGTTGTTAATTTGAATTCAGATCTTAAATCCTCTATTTTAATTGTTCACGTTTGATATAGTTACCAATAATTATTAGAGAATCCAACTGTAAACAGATATGGTTTGGAGAGATGCTAAGCAAAGGCTTTCCTTTTATTGGCTATCTGGACGTAAGCAATGAGGATCCAGATGAACTCTTGGATTCTTTCTGAACATGTTGAACCAACCCAGAAGATTCTATACTTCAATTCTGTTAGTTGTTGGGACTAGCATAATTACAAAACAGTGTAACCATGTAGGTTCTTCCCAGGATAAAATCAATAGGGATACTTAAGAAATACAATGTGTTTCTGGTTGGTCGGCCGAGTGTCTGTGGGATCATAATAAGGTTTTTAGATAATGAGACTTGAGGTTTATGAGAAAGCTTGAGGCAACATAGTAGATGAAATAAAATATCAAATTGTTCATGATCTTGAACAGGTGCATACAATAGTTTAATTTCCTGGTATTCATAAAATGACCATTACATAATGATATAGGGCAAGAGTTAAGTTCAGAAGTCTTATTTGTTATTCCTTTGATTGTTCTTTTAGTCTTTCAATTGGAATAAATAGTTGGAAAAGTTTATAGATTGCCATCGACTCTTGAGCAATTATATTTTAATCCAAAAAACCTTTGTGGTATTATCTTCCATGGTGGATTCGAAGATTCCTGTTAGATGGGGCATTAAATAATCTTTATTAAGTTTTTACTGTGCTTTTGAACAAGCAACATTTTTTGATATTTTTGAGTCTTCTTTGTTTTGATTCCCCGATGTGTTTAAATATTTCCAGTGGAAACATTCTTTTCTCCTTTTTCTTTTAAAAGATTTATTATAGCGATATATCAGTCGGATGCAACATAATGTATGGTTATTATTATTATTATTATTATTATTATTATTATTANAAACATTCTTTTCTCCTTTTTCTTTTAAAAGATTTATTATAGCGATATATCAGTCGGATGCAACATAATGTATGGTTATTATTATTATTATTATTATTATTATTATTATTATTAATTCAAAGATGCACGATAGTTGCTTTTGGGAAAGTGGCTTCTCTTATATATTTGGCCACCATGATCTTAATGTAAGAAGAAGAAAAAAATTGTTTTTCTTTAATTGAACTAGTTACCAAATATGGGTTTTAAATTACTATTATAGTTCAGATTTATATTTGAATAGCAATAACAAAAGTTCCAACCATGGATTTCAAGGATATAGGTATCTTCATTATTTGTGGACTTAAGAAAGAGGAGCACATAGTAATAAATTTACAGCTTTATCAGAACCTCTCTGGTATTATGCCTCTTGGTGCCTAACCTGTTGCTTGTCATATAGTTTGTCTATTGTGTGATCATTTGTCCAACACTCTTGTAGTATGTTAATGTTGTAAAAGAACAATGTTGATGCACAATGTCACTTGCTTTGCACCATATGCTGAGTTTCCACCGATGCTACTTGCTATATTATTGCTCTAGTTTCTATTCTTGTAATACCCTCCATTCTCCGTGCATCTTTTTTTCTGTGATGGGTGGATTGTTATGCATGATAACGGAAAACCCTGTATGCTGAGCGTTCCCAGCTAACAGGGATAGTGGGAAATATGGAATATATGTATACATCCGCCCCCTGTTTTTGGTTGAAAAACTGTTTCCATGTCTCAAATTCTTTAAGCTTCAGCCTACTAACCAACTGGGCGACTTTGATAGTTATGTCATGGTAAAACTTTTATCTAAAACTGATCCTCTTTAAGATAATACTTGATACTGATTTATATGACTCAAAACAATTTCTGTTCTTTTTGCTTTCCATTTCTCTGATGTACATGATAGACTATAAAGGGATGTGTTGGCAGGTTTCATTTACTTCTGAACTATTCATTCTTTTGTTGGATATATCTCAAACTTTCTTACTGAACCATTTTATCTTTTCAGATACCTTGTGGTCATGCTTTCTGTCTGGCATGTGCAAGAAGTGATGCTAGCTGTTACATGTAATTTTTCTATAAACCAACTCTTTTGCCATCTGGATTCGGTTTTGTGATCTGCTGTCCATGAATATCACTAATTTTCTTCACTAGCATGTTTATTTATTATTTGTTTACTAACATGTTCATTGATGCAATTTGCTTAATCATATCAGTTAAATCTTCATCCCTTAACTTTTTTTTGAGAGGATAAAGGATGGTTACCAGATATAGCCATCCATTCTATAAATAAAGAGCTATATTACATAAAGGTGTCCAGGTACAAATTCAGCCTCTCATCCACTCTCGACTAGAGAACTCCTCTAATGCTCCAATATTCCATCCCTTGACTTAAACATGATGAATGATGTCTGATAATCTAAAACCAGAATTTTCACCACTGTTGGACGATGTGTATCCTAAACATTAATTTGTTACTTGTCTAATTACTAAATAAGCAGTTTGCCACACTAGGAAAAAAAATACGAGGAATATAATATTTAGACATACAAATATAAGTTTCTGAATCAGGAAATATAGGCTTTGATTTTTGCCCCAATTTTTTTTTAAATAACTAGATAAGCAATTAGCTATGATTTCTATTAATCATAGGCTTTATTTTAGCTTGGTTCCTAGGTGAATTATCACATAAACAGTTTCAAAAATGGATATTAAAGAAGGAAATAACTACCTTAAAACAAAGCACGCCAAATGGAGACATATTTATAAATGTTACTTATTCTTTTATCCTGATATGCCTTTTTGTTTTGGCACATATACTAATTTGATTGTCAATTATATGTTCCTGTCTGTGTTTCTCTTGCAGTTGTGAGGAACGCATTCAGAAGATTCAAACAATTAAAATGATGGAAGGTCTCTTCATGTGCGCAGCTCCTCGCTGCCTCAAGTCCTTTCTCAAGCGTACTGAATGGGAGTCACACATCCATGAAAACCATGCTGGCTTGATTCAGTCAAATAAAGATAAGCAAGGGGAGAATGAAAAGGAGGCAAGAACTTCATCGACAGATACTCAAAAGCAATCACAAATGCAGGAGATGTCCAGTGCAAGAGCTCCACTAAGGACAGGCTTCTCATCTAGTTTCAATTCTCAGCAACAGGATCGTGAAGAAAGAACTCGCCGTCCCTTATCTGGTGATCAACAGTCGCCCAAGCCATCAATTCAGTCAAAGCTACAAACATTCCCCAGCCGTCACCAGCAACAGTCTGGTGATTCACAGCCAGACAATAATCTATACCAAGGTGCAGACAGGCCTAACACCTGGGCTAATCCCCCACAAGGTTATGACAACCAGACTGTTCCTGGACCTCACCAATTGCCTTTAGACAAACCAGCAAACACTCCTTTGCAAACTCCAATTTCAGATTTTCAATCTATGCAACCCTCTCATCCTGCCTATCCTTTAGCAATGAATCACAACCAGGCTCTAGGCCACCCACCAACAGGTAGCTATCCCCTTTCTGTAGATGGATCTCAGCAATATCTGAATGCTCCCTTTGAAGTTCAGCGATTAGACATGATGCCAACAGTAGGACCTGGGCAGGCATCATTGTTAGGATTTCCACCTGCTCCAGCAGGCATAGCAAATTTTGTCAACATTGCACGTCCATGGGGCATCGGGCTCGTCGGCATGCCCTTTGACCCTTCGATGATGATAGCTCAAGGAATTTCTGAGAATTACATGAATGTAACTGGTTCACAGGGGAGGATTGGATCCTTGCAAGGTGATATTAGTCAGCTTCCTGGAGGTGTTGTGCAAAACCATCCTCAGATTGGTCAGATGTCAGAGCTTCAAGGCATGTCAGCTGTTAATAACGATGACAAGGGAATGCTGGCACATATGCAACCGCCACTATCAATGTTTGGACAACTTCCTCCACCTCCCCCGTTGCCACCCCAGCAGCATGATGCCGGTAAATTTTCTTCCTTTGGAGGCGATGGTCAGGGCTACAGTTAACAGTGTTAAAACACAGTTCGACGGAACCTTCCAGAACATTCACACCTTGTTATGTCTGTATGTAACGAGGTATTTTTTTTAAATATCTATTCATGGTCGTGTGTAATTTTGTCAGCGTTTTTTTTTAATCATAACATGGGTTGGCTCATCTGGATACTTTTATTATCTAACATTTGAGTGTCCATGTTATTGTCGCAAACCATGATGATTTAAAAATTTTAACATACGATCTGCTTTTATGCTATGCTGCTTTCCTGTCTTGCCCTCTTCTTTTATACAGATAATAACATGTTCTGTGCACAGTGCACATTAGGACCTTTAAAATATAATGTGCACTCCTTTTCCGATTGCCATTATAATTTTCGATATTTCGTCTCCATTAGTTCGTATTACTCCGGACCACATATTTAATTACGATAGGTAAAGTTCATAGTAAAAATATTTTATATCTCAAAAATTCAATATCGATCTCTCTTTTTAACTTCAAAACAACATTGTGCTCGACGCCATGCCTAAGTTTTGTTTGCAGTATTTTGAATTTACACACACAATGCGGTGCACGTCAACAGAACAAATTTGGGCCCCTATTTATATTTGCACGTGCACTATAAATATATAAGAACAGGACATATATAAATAAAGTCCGACTTGATATAAAAAATCAAATTTTTTGAAGAAAAAAAAACTAGGAAGTTCAATAAAAGATCAAACTCCCGGTCTACCTAATTAAGATTATCTAAAAGTTTTTTTGGCATATAAAAATAAAATTACTCAAAGTGATATGTAAATTATGTATATATATATATATATATATATATATATATATAAAATTCATAAATGATGATATGAAAACATATAGTATGCAATTATTTCCAATTTATATAGTATTTTTTTGCTTAAATTTTATAAATGTAGAAATAATGAAAACATAGGGGTTACAAAAAATTGATAAGATTTTTTAGTTTGAAAAACAAATGATAAAAATGTATAAGTTTTTCTTTTGACTAAATTAGAGGCAATCGATAAAAAGAAAAAAAAATAAAACTTTAGTTTATTCATTTTGATAGATCACACTTAATTTCAGAAATTTTGAATTCAGCACCTCATGTAAACAATACATCATATATTTCTTTTTATATATAAAAAAACACTCGTATCAACTTCGTCCCTTTCTGTTTTTCTCATTAATCCTCTCTAATACAAATTATTTTCTGTTACAAGCCACGCACCCAAAATTTCCTATAACAATATTGCAATTGTTGTAAGTGATTTCACCAAACTCAACAGCGTAGTTAACAATATAAGAACGAGATTTATGAGCTACGTTTGTGAGTTGCGATAATGTCATCGTCAAAAGAACGTATCATCATTTAATCTAACTTCGTTGCCACATGAATTAGGGAAAAGTGTGTTCGTACACGAAAGTTAATAGTCTCAAATCATGCATTTTCTCCGCATCAAATTTGCTAATAATTTTGAATACTTTTATAAAAAAAATTCGTTTCAAATAATCTTAATACATTAAAATTATGCATCAATTTTTCTATATTACTTATAACGTACTAAATGAGATTTTTTTTTCTTAAGTAAAATATTGAATACAATTTTCGGCCTATGCAAAAAAAATATTATTCGGAGTAATCACGATTAATTATCAATAATAACTAAAAAAAATCTTATAGTTTTTAAATTAATAATTTCTTACTTACACAAAACTCATAAATCGAGTTACATTCAAACGTGTGACTTCTCGTTCCTCATCAATTAAATGACTTGTCGTATTTCATGTACTCGTGACTTTTGTTTTTTTTTCCTTAAAAAAAAAGCCGAACCGGGTTCGGTTGGGGGATTATGAGCGAGTTATTTGAACGATCTCCTTCTCCTCTTCCGCCGCCGTCGTTTTGGGGTTTCGAAAGCGCGAAACTTTGTGCTCTTTTCATTGGGTTCCGATCGACGGCGGAGGCGTCGGCCGGAAACGTCCCCAGCGATGCGCGTGAACAGGCAGAAGCGGCATCGGAAGGTGGTGCGGCTCTATTCGGCGTGCTTCGGTTTCCGGGAACCCTACAAGGTGCTTATCTTTCTTGCTAAGTGTCTTTTTTTTCTTGAAGCAGATGCATCATCGGCGAGCTCAAAAGCCTGGGGAAGTCACACTCCGATTCCCTTAACGCCGCGCAGGAGCTAATCACTGCTAGGTTTGTTGGCTCCCTCTCCTTTCTTGTCTTAGTTCTTGTATGAATTTTCGAGTTTGTGGACATTGATATCAAGTATGGTGCATTCTATTGTAGGTGCGACCATGAGAAGAGGGTAAGTGCCATGGCGTGCATGCAGTCTGTCATTGGGGAGTCGAATTCCGAGCACTTCTTCCTTGCAACCATAGATGTGGAGATGCGGAAGATTTTTCGGGAGGTTTTGGTCTTCGCACTTATTTCATGCCAGTGCTGTTCTATAATTTCACTCTACATAATTGTTGCCTTCTGAGGATTATAATGTCATGCTGCTTATAGTGTTATACCGCTCTTAGGAATACATGTAATGTATCTTCCAATAAGTAATCCTAGATGGCCTCATATAGGATTGTAAACATGCACCATATAGCATTGATGCAGGACTATATCCTGATGTTTTCTGTTTAATTTACATAGTGGTGTCATTTACTTGTTAGCTCCGAAGATGAATAGGTTGGGTTGCAGGTATGACATTTCAAAATTTTATATTTTTTAACGAAAAAAAAACTTCTTAGGCATTGCCTGCTCTGTATGGTGTAACCTTGGAGTTTAAGATAGAAGTCCTATATTAAAGGGAAAATGAGCTTGTTTGGAAAAAGTTAAAAGAGTATCCATGTGGTATCTTTACTTGTATAGGATCCCACAAGTCTGTAATTAAGTAATTTCTTTCTCCCCTCAGAAAAAAAAATATTAAAAAGTTGCATCTCTTTCTCTAAGGTTTTGATTATGATGAAAAATTTCTTCAAACTAGTGCTTGATCGTGTAATGGATTATTATTTTAATACTTGATGGACCATTTCTTATAATTTCTTATTGGAATACAGATGTCTGGTGTTCCTGTTATATATGGTATTAGAAATTCACTCCATATTGAGCAACCTTCTGAGCATCAACGTGAATACATCAAGTCTGCTGAAGAAAAGCGTTTGCATTTGAGTGAAGTGGAGTATCAGAAGCTGCTTAAGAAAGCACAAAGTAGTGATTCGGGTAATGATGAAACTGAGGCAACTGAACCTAGAAGTATCACAACTGGAAGAAAAGTACTTGGTGTTACAGAGACAACAAAATTTAAAAGGACACGACCAAAGGTAAGATATTGTGTCCAGCAGTATAGAAGTCAGAACTTCGGAAATGTCTTCTCAACAGGCTCAAAAATTGTCTCATTTTGTTTGATAGTTCTGTTTCTCTTCTCAAATATTGTCTCTCTAAGCAACAACCTATTGATTGTAGTTATTAACTACTTTCTGGTTTCACATGTCATTATGCTATGGAGCAGATGTCTTTTAGTATATTTTTGCTAACTGGCATACAGTTTACAACAATACTATTGGAATATACTGGAATAGATTTCGCGGAAAACCTGCCCACTTTCTTCACTCCGAAAATGAGAACGGAAAAAAAGATGTGTATGTCATTTCTTCTAGTTGCAAGAAGATCAATCCCTTATTTACTCAAAAGTTTGAAAAAATCAAGCTAATAAATTAAAGAATAACATGCCACAGTAAAAGTAGTGTTATAGGCAATTCTGTGATAAAATTATATTCTTAATCTGGGCTTTCTGTAATGAACTTATGAAGTAAATGATCAAATGAACTAGTCACAAAAAAATTCCAGTTTATTGATAGTGTGAGGTTCTTAAAGTGTTATGCTTAGACTAAAGAAGTCATTTTAGTGAAAATTTCCAGTCAATATAAAGATTTTAGATTATTTGCGAAAAAATCTTCTTTGATCTATGGTGAATTGTTTTAACTTCCCCTCAAAAGAAAATATTTTTTTTCTCAATTACAAGGAACTGTTGATAACTTTTATCATTTACATTCATGAATGATTTTCTGCAGGGCGCGAACCCACTTTCACAGAAGAAGAAGAAAAGAAAGGACAGCGGTCAAATTACACAGAATCAGGTGAAGTTACTCATCTATATTTCCCCCTCATAACCTCTGTTTCCTTTCTGTTTATCAACTCCCAAAACCATTATATTATGCAAAAACAATATGTTCTCTCTCTAAAGAAACTCTGTTATGCAAGTTATTTAGTTCTTTTCTTTTTGCATCCCTTTCTATAATGCATGTTGTTTGATCGATACTGTCAAAACATTTTGCACTTTGATCACATATAATGCAAAACTTGGAGTTATATTATTGTTTTACCATTAAGAGACATCTGAGCATTAACTAGCTCATGGAAAGATTAATCTTTTGAAATTTCAATTGATGGTTGGTGCAGTTTAGTTGTAAAACAACTAGATCAGTTTGTTACTATGGAATCTTCAAACACCAAGATATATTTTTATGTTTGATTGAGTATATTTAATAGTTCTCTTTTCCGACATTACCTGCGTTCATGATTCATTGTTATCCTAGGAATGCATCTGGGTAGTCATGTTGACCGAGGACTTTGCATTTTATGCTGGGAGAACTTTATCTCTGTCTCAAAATTAATGTTAAAGTAGACAGTTTCTTGAGATGCAACCAAAAAACTTGAAAACACGCATTTCTGAAATATGCTGATCTTTATACAGGACTCTGTGTCAGAACATCTTTCAAAAAGAAAGAGGAACAGAAAGCGGACGAAAACTAAGAAGGATGGCCAGTCACAAGTCTCTGGGAGCTAGTTGCAAGCTCTCTTTTTTTTTCCTTTTTAGTGTTATAAACGATGTGAACATCTATTACATATGAAAATGAAATTTTCTAGACTCTTAACTTTTGGAGTGAAAATTAGTCTTCATTTATCCTACTGAAAATATGATTAATTTTGTGCATGCATCATCTTCTTGTTTTCTTCATTCCACACTTTCATCCGCCTCCTTAGATGGTCTTCATCTTTCTTCTACTGCTAAGAGATTAGATTTGAGTTTGGTTCTTTGTATTTCTAAATATTTTGTTTCTAACATTTATAAAGAGAATATGCCTCTAAAAGTACATTTGAAAGAGAATGTAGCATATATAATTTAGCCAAATCTTTTATCTTCTTCATGTTATTCATCATCGTGTTAGAAAGATATTCAGATCGAAATGAGTAGTGCTTGAAATGTGGTTCAGTAGCGTTTTTTTTTGTTTTTTGTGTTCGATGGAAAGGTTCAAGAGGTTATTGGAGTCTGCTTGAAGAAAAAAAAATTATGACGTCGTTGGGCATTGGAATATAAATTACATAGATATCTCAAAATTATAATATTCTATTTTAGATATTCATCTTTTTGTTTGCTTATATTTTGTGGATTAAATATATTGAGACTAAAATATGAGATGAAAAAAATAAATTGCAATTATTATTTTTTTAAAAAAATCTTCTTGTTTTTAGGTGATTTCCATTAATGACGCATCAGTTTTTTTTTAAAAAAAAATTGACAGCACAAAAGGAGAAATTAACTTAACTCATCATACTTTAGGAATAGAGATAATTCGATCTTCACTCCAGCACCGAGATATTCATCAATAATCTAATTATTTTATTTTATGATCAATTTGATGGGTATTTGATTTTATTTTTCAGAATAGTCTTAATCTAGACTATAATCTAACGTCAAATAGTTCGATAAAATGGATGAGTACATTTTAAGAGTATGATCCTTGATTATTATGTTTGATAGGATTTGAAGAAAGTTCCATATATAATATTACTGCATTCCATCCATATATGATCACAAATGGACTCTTGGTTATGCCTTTATAAGAAATTTGAAGGCGAGCTTACCATGCACCATCGAAACTGTTGGTAGTTCAACACATTTGACGATTGAGATTAGATCCAATGTAAATAATATATTTTTTTGTCAATCAATAAAATTAACTTTTTGATCCTAAAATAAATTACTGATTGAATCTCAACCTGATTGATACATGTAAGCAATGTTATCAGAACCAGATCGGACATTGACCCGGCAAAGCTGCTGGTTTAAGTCGAACCGATC
This sequence comes from Pontederia paniculata, assembly GCA_001647135.1. Lineage (NCBI taxonomy): Eukaryota > Viridiplantae > Streptophyta > Magnoliopsida > Commelinales > Pontederiaceae > Pontederia > Pontederia paniculata. The sequence continues at coordinate 29,345 of LTAE01001423.1, read as the reverse complement.
GAGCCGGACGGTCGAATCGGTTAATAATAAAATAATATATTTATTTACAAGGTCTACTAACACATATTTTTCAATTACATATTAAATTATAATAACATAATTTACAAGTTTCAATTAAAGATAAATGACAATAATGCCTTTTTATTTTAAAATCAAATATACATTATAATTTATAAATGCATATTTCATGAATTCAATTATTAATAAACATCATAAAAAATGTTCAATTTGGAAGAAAATTAAATTATCAATTTAACCTTCTTTATTCAATGATTCATTTTTTTAATATTTTTTCCATCCAAAAAAAGATAAAAAATTTAAAAGCAATATGGTATTTGCATACAGCAAAATAATTTAAATAAAAATAGGAAGTCATATAATTTGAACAAAATATATATATATATATATATATATATATAATGTAAGATTATTCATAATTACTAAACACTACCTAATATTGTGGTAGGGGAGATGACAATTGAATTGAGAAATCTGGGTTCAACTCCGAAAGTGATCACATTATTTTTCTTATTTTTGAACAAAAGAGCATTTATTGGCCGGTCTGATTAAATCAGTGGTTTGATAAAAACCGTCTGATTCAAGCGATCAAATTCGAGTTTTGACCGGTTCAAAACGGTCTGAATGCTACTCTAGTTTGAATAGCGAATCAAAATCGTCTTAATGAACGATCGACGATTGAACCGCTCGGACCTACCGATTCAGTCCGGTTCTAACATGCAGTCAAAAGGTGATTTACACGCCAGCGAGAGCATAATAATTCAAACTTCCCGTCATAATCTAAACTCTCCGCCTATTTGACATCTCTTATATTTCACCCTTAAAATTGTGAAGTATAAAAGTAAAATAAGAATATGTAGATTATGCGCATATAGATTTAATTAGTACGTTCCGTATGCACGGTGTCAAACATATATTTATCGCAAGATAAACCAACCAACCTTACTATTATTAAACTCTTTCGTAGATGTCCTTTACCCCTAAGTCAAATGGCAACATAATGTATCTTATCTTGCTGCCTTTAGTTACATAAATCACTTTAGTTTCATATATGACTTCAAGGTCGGATGAAAATACCCAAAAAGCGCGTTACATTTCGATCTCTTGATTACTTATCAAATTCTTAGCTCTACCCTCCTCTAAGTTAGCATCGGACAAGTAATATTTTTGGATGCCCCTCTCTTGTAGATTCACTGGACTTTTAGGAGTAGCTTCCAATTTCTTGAAATGTTGCTGATTTCTTATCTGTTTGCGCAAGTCAGATTCCTTTTATGTAAGTGACACTTGCTGATTCCTTGGCAAGTAGAAGGGTCCTAATTATTTCCAAAAAATTGCTTGTCTAGAACAACTGCCAAAGCTTGATTCAGTGAGTCTTAATTTTCAACAAATTTATTTTTTGTACCGAGTATATGACCCCCTTGATAACAGAAAATGAATCAAAATTCAGTTGGCTGCAATTGGTATAAGTCATCAACATGCAAGACATATATGATATAATTCTCTTCTAATTTCCTGATGATCCTGAAGCTGAAGCATTTTTAGTTATGAAGCCGAATGCATTCCCATGGCAAACCCTTGGGCAATGAGAAAAAACAAAACAAAACAATCCATAGAAATTTGTCATACAAACGTGGCAAAACTTTCCTTTCATTATCTGAACTTGTGATACATGTAAAAGGTACAAATTAAACATTTCGCATCCAAATTTGTCAACCTAAGATCTGAGTTGCCAGCCAGGCAACTTAATCAAATACTGTATTAACAAGAACGAAGCTTTTGAGGAACATCTGTATGTACCAGAAAAGCATAGATGCTCAAGGAAATTGACCATTTCTAAGGTTAGTTCCATGTGATGGGAGAAAGCTGTGTTCTTTTCTGCCATACATGGTGGTAAGTTCTTCGGTGATATCCTTTCTCCCGATGTGCCAGCTTCTAATGATGTCAGCGAGCAATTAGCAGCATAGAATGAAATAAATAATACACAAAGACTGCGTGGATGGCTTTAACACCAGTCACCCAGACATCTCCTGGAAGTAGTTGGTTGCATTGTTACATAGTCAATCACAAGACTTCCTGAAGTGTGACATTGAGCTCTTGTGCAACCTTCGCAATGGAACCTCCCTTTCTGTTGGAAAAGAAAACATTACATAAACAAGTTCAAATATGATTATGAACTAAAACTGACATATACAAGATGAGAGAAAGAAAGAGAATCAATGTTTTATTGCAGCTGCATACACATCAAGCCACTGTCGCGAAGTCAGAAGTCAAATAAATATATATACTCATAATTCTAGGATCAAACAAAGAAAACTCTTGAACTTGGTGGCATTATTGCAACAGAATGGGATCTCACCTCATGAGAGAAGAAAGAACACTTTTGACTTTTTCCAGCTCAATGAAACATGAATTACACCTCTCCAACCTGGAAGGAATGCACAAATAATATTCTTCAGAGCAAATACATGACTCCAACAAAGCCATCAATCATCTAAATGAAAATCAACCTTTGTTCCGCTTGAAGGTCTACACCAACAGATGGACCAGCTGATATGGTTGAATGGATTACTGAACCAAAGATTCTGACAAGCTTCAGAAGCATGTCCAAGGAAACAGATAGATGCCTAAAATGGATGTGAACAGCAAGTCATTTATGAGTTAAATCTAAGGATAAACAGCTATAAGATGCATTTTTAAGGAACTATAATATGTTTTAACTAGTTCGTGAAAGAAGACTAGTTGAAATGTGACCGACACTGCAAACCTGAGGGGTATTCACATGTCGCATACTGCCATATGAAACACAACTAATTCATTAGGAGCATCACATGCACATATATGAACAGGAAGAATGTGTAGCACTTATATGTTTATAGGGCTCTATGATACTTATATAATCAATCTCAAACCGTAGAGAGAAATCAAAATTTTTGTCCCGGATAGAGCATATGCAGGTCAGAATAATATTTAGGCTACAACTGTTTGGAGAAAAATGTTTTCACCATTTTTTGTATTTGATAATCAGGAAAAGCTTGATAAGCATAAAATGTTTTCCTTTTAACTTTTTCAAAAAATGGAGAATAAAATAGAAGACATTTTTTAAAGGCTAAACTAGAGGAAAATGATCTTTACTAGAGAAGAAAACACTTTTCTATCTCAAGTAATAGCATTACTTTTATATAAATTAAAATTTAAAGATAGTTAATTTCTATGCACAACTGCAAACAAGAAAAAGATAACCCAAAAATTACACAAAATTGATTATCCTCCACAATTTGTTTCCCTCCAAACCACACTGTTAAACCTAAGAGGATATGAGGAGTGTTAATTCTTACCTGTCAGTCTTACTTGAAAGAAGGTCCGTAAGAAGTGGCAATAGGGAAGTGCATATTTCCAGAGTTATCATATCACTTTTGTCAGCGAAAAGACTTACAACATCGGCAGCAACCTAAATTGTTTATCATTACAAACATCAAGACAAGTAATTTATGAATGCAATTTCAAACTAGAGATCCTGAGTACCTACAGAATGATCAGACATCTTTTCCAATGCATTGATAACACCTTTTATATCTTTTCTTTCCCAGAGTCGATGAACTACCTGCAAGTTACCGAGATTTCAAGTTTGTTTCCCAACAGTTTAAGTAATCTTACTTGTGTCTACAATGTAAAATAACCATAAACTGCAAACTACACTTGGAGATACATCCAGGCTTAATGTCCTCTGACTCATCTTGTATCCTTAAACTAAATGTCTACTACCTTTTTTTTCTCCCTTAAACATATTGAGTGATCAAATTTCCAAATCCAGAAGCACACTCCAATGAAGTGGTAAGACAAATTCACGACATCCTCAAAATTGTTACGGTTATCATTATCTGATTGCTAATATGAATTGTTATGTTAAGTCCTTAGCAAGAAGAATGTGTGCAGTTAACTCGCGTGCCATAATTTCCCTTTATGAAATTTGATGATAAAGTTCTTGTGAAAAAATAATTATCAACATAGAAACTTCTTATCCAATTAATGACAAAGTTCTAATGCGAGAGAATATCATCAACATAGAAACTTTTCATTCTAACTTTTGACCATTAATTTGACATACTAGAGAACTTGTTTTTGTCTGGTGGTTATTATTACTTAGCCAAAGTCGCTTTTATGAGAGGATTCAGGATTATAACACTTGAAAATTTGTTCAAAATAGTTTGACTTGTGTAACTAGTGAGACTTGGTTAATTAGCCCAGAGAAGAAGACCTAATGACATTATAATGAAACTTCAATTAGTAATCCATTCATAAAAATTGCATAATATAGGCTCAGAACTGTCTTCTTATGAATGGACTTAATAACAGTGTAATCTGATTAAACATCTGTATCACTTCAGTATAAGCAGATACAATAGGGGTATATAGATTCTTACTGAACATTTCAATTACAAATGGATTCAATTACCATCTAGAAAAGTATTTAAAAGAAAGGATACCTGTAACTTTGTCAGCCGAGATTTTGAAGAGTTTAAGAATTTTTCATGCTGTTCCATTAGATCAGCAATGGCATCTTCATCAGTTGCAGATACAGTTTCTTTTTCAACAGACCGTGAGCGTCCTCTCTGTTTAAAACAATCAAAATTGCAAAAGGATTTAGAAATTTACTTGACTTGGATAACCAGTTGACACACAGACCATGTTGGCAGGATCAACTTGAAAAATCAATGCCACAACTAAAAGTTTTGTATCAAATGCCCATTGTGCATTAAGATAAAATAATCAGAGTGCAGATTCCTATCATTGCACTCATGAAATTCAAAAGGATAAAACTTGACCTAGAAGCTTGAATGCCCAACATTATGGCGAATGGAATAGGGGTTATTACACAATATGCTAGATAATTAATTAAGGACAACATTGTCAAAAACATTAAACAAGTTTAGCCAATGAAGTACAAAATGTGCTCCAAACCATCAATTTAATTATTTGATGGAACAAACCATCATTTAATAGGTTTGACAAGAACCAACCTTCTATATGTAACATGATAGAAAACAGCATACAGTAGATAAACTTAGAGCATCTTATTGATAATCATTTAATTAACTAATGGGGCATTTCCTTATGGGTAATCTTTTTTAGATTACTAATAACTTGAACTTATACTCGAGACTACCACATTACCATGTTTACTTGTTTCAATTATCTAGCAATGCATATTGCCTAGGAGTGGGTGTCTTTTCAAATGGTCATCCAAGTGACAATCTTATTTGTATTGAATTTTCATATTTGCCCTTCTAAATCATTCATAAATATATCCCATATAATAACAACAGTAATAATAATATATACTACAATAATTAAAAAAATATTTGAAAGATGTTTATATTACATTATAGTACTATTGTCATATTATAAATAACAATATCACTAAGTATTAATTATACATATTATTAATTATAATTATTAATACAAAAACTTATGAATATTGCATTATTGTCTAAAAGGTAATAATGATTTATAATATACTTCTCAAAAAAACATTTATAAATCCACTTACCAGATGCATTAACTTATGAATATATGATCTGAGTTTATCAGTTTCAATCTAGTAATATAAACTCTTAAACTTGACAATGTTTATAATGGGTATTGTGGTAAAACATGTATATTACTTAGCAATCATTTTTTACAAGTAAAATGATAATTTGAATTGCAAGTTAGATTACCTATGTATAGTAAACAAGGTAATTCACATTACTGACAATTTAAGAAATAATCTTTCTACTAGACACTGTTGAGAGGCAATGTAATAAGTGCCTCCTAAAAGCATGTACATGTATACAAGCCAACCAAGTCCGAAATCAATATTAAACATGGTTTGACAAAGAAATGAAAAGAAAATGCAGAGTTCAGTGTAAATTCGAACTTTAAAAAATTAAACAAAGATGTTACCATAGAATATGAACTGCCAGAAGCAGCTATTGTCTCAAATGTATTACTGGATTTTGGTCTTTCATAGATAGGTGATCTGTCCTTCCTCTCCCAATTAGCAACAATTGTCCTTGTTCTCCCTATGTGATACCCAGATTCTAAGAATGTGAATTATTTCCTTTATGAACAAAATTAACCAACAAGAAGGGAATTACCTCCTCTTGGAACATCCAAAGGCCCTGTATCCCTAGGCTTATTAACTCTCATGTCATCTGAAACATAGATCAAGCTAATGTTAGCGTCTTACAATTGCCAAGGTATCTGCATTACCAATTTGTTGGTTGCAGTAAAAGTGCGAAAATGTGAGAAGCTTAAATGGTCGCTGAAAATATAAGATGATTTTAGCAATTCATAATATAATTAGCTGCCATAGAGCTGTGCATCAGGCAACAAATGAATATGTAGATTATAGTCCAAACATCATGAACTGAAGCTTATATCATATCAAAATATAGATATATAAGCAAAGTGTTCAATAAGTTGACAACTTCATTTAATATAAGCTAATTTATTCTTATTTGACACATGGATCTGATTAAATTCAGCCATAAAACATCAGTTTTCAATGAATTATCTATTCTAAATACCGAGTTAATTATTGTGTTGAATGAGATCAAGAAATATAGGAAGATAAAAACCAGTAGTATTCATAACAAGATGTTGACACAGAACTTGCATAACGTACCAATGTGACAGTATTAAATGAGAGAAAACATGGTGAAAGAAAAAAAAGTTGACAAGGTTATGGAAAACCTGATACAAACAGAAGCAATGTACATTGAAAACCAATAGGACATAAAGGCAACATACATAAGTATGCTGTAACAAAAATACCAATCTTACAGTTTTCCTGATTCTGATGACTTGTACTTGATTCAGAAAATAAATTTGGCCCAAACCTCGCAGAACCAACTCGTCTAGTGTCATCCAAATTATTCTCTGCAGCAATTGATCTTTGGTTTACACTTGTGGCAGAAGAAAGAACATTTTGGTCTATAATATCATTTGACCCAGCGGTTCTGCCCCCCGAAATTCCAGACTGCGAAGAATTATCATCTTTATCTGAGTCATCCCTAATATTCAACTTTCTGAAATCAGAAAATTTTGACTGAATGTTAAGTGATGCTGATCTTCCAATAGCTGTATCCTTCCTAGTATCAGGGAGCACGCTAGTTCTTGGAACAATGGCAGGTATAATATCTGGTTTGCTTGAATTTTGAGGATTTACTGTTGCCTGGGCCCTTGCTGAACTTCTTCTCAGGGTTGTTATACCAGAAGATGTTGTGGAATTTGCTGTCATTTTGGTAGAATTGCCTGTTCCAGGCCGTTGAGGAGTGCCAGGTAGACTACCACTCGCTTCAGAATACATAGTATATGACCAATGAGACTTCACATATTTTATAACTTGAAAAATCTTATTTAAGAACAATAGGCCATGAACAAGTGACATTCAAGGCAGGGGACTACTTACGTGCCACAGGCTTTGCCTCCTTTACTACTGCCTCTGAAGTTTGTGAAACTGAAAGCCTACCCATGCTAGTTTTCACACTGGTATCATTTTGCACAGAAAGATTGCCACTTGGAGAGGATTTAGCTTCTGAATGACCATTTAATCTAGCAGCACTAGGCTTTGCATATGGCTCGATACGCTGTGATGCACATTAGAAATACGAGCTTAAGCATAGACATAATGTCCAAAGGCAATGACGACCGTAGTAGTTCAGTATTACAGAGGAAAAGGTTTAGAAAATTACCGAGAGATCAACTACCCATACTCCAACACAACTTTGATTGTATGAACATCCAAGAAGTTTTCCCTCATGGATATTCATATCTGACAATCTCGACCACCCCACATCCACAGCATCATGACATATTATTGGCTCCCAAGAGAAGACCTGGAAGATAAATAAGGTTTTACCTCAGTAACTTCCATGTAAAATAGGATGTGTGCCTCTTTTCCCTCAAAAAAAACTTCCATGTAAAATAGATAGTGTCAATGTTAATTACCTTTAGGCTTTCGTGTAGTCCACAAAGCAAAGTCCTCCCATCAGGATTGAATGTCATAGAACGGACACCGCTAGTCTGCATTTAAAGTTAGCATTTACTCAGTTATTTAGAATGGAAAAACAGCAAGAGATCAGAATATCTGTTAGTAACTATGATGGAACTACATATTAAACCAATTACCGAGAAATTGGAAAATTGAATAAATGGTTCTTCTAGACCATGTGAGTAGATGGACAAGATTAATTCATTATCTCAGCAACAAAGATATGAATGTATAACAAGAAACGGCAACAAGTGATAGGAATTTAGAATCAAACAATTCCAAACAGATAAACAAATTTAGAATCAAACAATTCTATGTCAGGAAAAAGGAAAGAGGTAGTCAAAAACCACATAATCTGACTCCAGATAAACAAATATGATAAGATAAGCATTATTTCACATTGGCTTATGATAATCTATATAACCTTTTTCTAAAGACAAATAAAATTTGAGCCAGTTTTGGGGAAGGCAGTTCAGACGTCCTCAAACTAGCTTTAAAAAGCCTACCCTGGAAACTGAAGGAATTCGGGACCTTCAGGGCAATCCTAACATCCTATGAAAATTTAGGGTAAATAAAAGACCTGGAAATTAAAAGGTTCAGAATAACAGGATTTTATTATTTAACATGCATACACAGTAGTACACCTCTATAATAGAAATTTTAGGCATAATTTCAACTGAAGTTTTCTGAAATCACACCTCGGGCCCAGCAGATCCAATTAACTCAAAAGTTTCAAGGTCCCAGAACTTAACGGTTCTGTCAGCTGAACCTGCAAATCAACATTAGCAGTGAAGACCGAAGAGTGAGAGCCCATTATTGGTTAACCAGAAATAGAAATTACGATGACACAAACTTTACTTAAATACAGGAAAAGGAGTATGCAGCCATTAGCTAGATGCTTAACAGTTAATTACTCTGTTAAGGTTGTTGCATGTGTGCCTCAATAAGAATATCAGGATTAATGAGGTGAACTTAAGAAGTCATCAGTAGTTATGTACTAATAGTAATTGCAGGTTGATGTAATCTAAACGAAACATACTACCAAAAGAAAAAAAAAGATACCTTGCCAATACTGATTATTAGGCCTTTTATTTACAACTTCCTTTCTGCAGCATTTAATTATTTTCTTTAGCTATCACGAATATAGAATATCAACTTATATTATTTCCTGCTAAAAATGGTAAGAAACAACCTAAAAAAGCTCAAAAGAAATAATCCTCAGACCTCTCAATGATTCTCAAAGCCATTTTTTTATAAATATCATGCTTTAAGATGACGAATCAGGCCAAATTAGCTTATTAAAAAGTGATCACTGCCCGAAAGGTGCCGAACTGACAACCACATGCAACATTTGTGCCTTGAGATGAATGCAGTTTTGCTAATACTGTCATATAGCAGCAAATTTATTCTCTCGTTTCAAAATAAACACAAGATATACTGCAGAAGTTACAGAATATTTTTTAAGAATGTTAAAAATATTATGTAAATTCTCAAAAAAAAACATAATACTAGAAATGTTTTGGAGTGTTCAGTTTAATTTTGCACTTCCAACTTAGGCATCATTAAAAATATTATCTTTGAAATTATTACTATTGAATTCAAAGGTGTCTATTTCAAATAAAGAAAAAGGCGTTCACTGATTCAATTATATCTTGAGTTCATTTTAACAAAAGATGGTCATTCCACAAGTCCATCAGGAACTAAGCATACAACCCAACATGACTGAAAAGCTAACCTGTTGCCAGGAGAAATTCATGAGGATGGAAATCAATGCATTGAATTTGACCCTCATGGAATTTGAATTCATGTAAGAGCTTTCCAGCAGTGAGATCCCACAGCTGTAGAAAAAATATATATCATCGTGTGAGGGTGGTACTCAAATATTCATTAAGAGGTTCCATCTAAAGCTTACGACTCAGACAAAGTTTTCATTATTAACAGAAAAAGGAAACCTGAAAACGATGTTATAGTGCAGTGGCACATAATCTTCTTAGAATAAAAGGATACTAGGTTTGAATTTCATTGTGGGAATTTCTGTATCCGTTTTATTTTATTTTCTTTTTCACAACATTGCTTCAGAGCCCGTGGGTCCTGGGGTAGTTAGCCAAGACTATACATTTCCATGTACTGGGTCCATGGGCATCACTTTGTAAACGAAGAAAGACAACCTAGTACTATGTTTGGAAGCTTTTTTTAGACTTTAACAATACATGAAAATTTTCATAAAGGAAGTGAAAGAACATGAACCTTCACAATATTATCTTCTCCTCCAGAAACAACCCAACGGCCATCAGGTGTAAATCTTATGGCATTAACTCCTCGAGTGTGACCCTTGTATGTATGTATGCAACCCTTTCTTCTGATGTCCCATATCTTCAGGTTTGTGTCCAATGACCCAGAAGCAAAGAACTCCCCAAATGGATGGAAGTCGATCGATGTACAATTTGACCTATGACCAGTTAGAGTACGGACAACTGCATCAAACAAAGACAAAGTCAGCCAGTAAACATACAGAGGATCGTCATCGTGCTTATTGTACAGATTCTAAACTGCACATGACAATCAAAACACATACTCTTTGCCTCCTCCAAATCCCACAATTTTATTGTTCCACTGGCTGCACCCGCAGCTACCAGTACCTCTGAGGAATCAAAACTTACTGATTCAACTGAACTCGTATGACCAGATAGACTCTGAAAAAGAAGCCCAAATCAACACTTAAACGTGTTCATAGGAAACGCTCTAGCCATCATCGTATTTACAACACTGTCACATACTAAAATCACAAGCAAGCAGAGAAACTCACCAGAATAGCATTTGGTTTCCCTATAGCCCAAAGATTGACCTTGTGGTCCTCTCCGCCAGTCAAAAGAACCCTAGAGGTCCTTCTTCCTATTTTCAGACAGTTGACATTAGAAGAATGCGCCACGAATTCCTCTATGTTTTACACAGTTAAGGAAAGAAGACTACTTTTGCACCCAGTTCAAAAACAAATTGCTGTAAAATTACAAAGGATGCACATTGTACATCAGGCATTTCCTTTTTTCAGTTGGCAATGAGATTTTAAAGCCACCACACACCATTTCAGAGATCAGATCTTCGAATCGAGAGACCAAATAAAGAGATCAGATAAACAAAGAAACAAGAAAAAACAAGAAAAAAAACATTTTTTACACAAAAATCTCATCGCTGCTTCCCAAACTAAGCAAACCCTAAGGCAGTCGCTTCATTTGTTCAAAAAAAAAAAAACAAGCGGTGGGAAAGGGAAAAAAAAAGGATACGCAGCTTGTAGGCGCGTTTGGTGGTCGCCATTGCGCCGAAACAACAAACAGGTTCTCGCCCTTCTTCTCGTCCTTCTTCCGCCGTCGCTTGTAACGCCCTCAGACTCCAAACCCGAACCGACCGCCCTCATCTTAGATCGGGCCGCCTCAACCCGCGGCGGATCTCGACGCGGTGAACACGACCCGGCATTTTTCTTCCCCTAAGCAAAATCGACGCGGCCGCCCAAATCCACACGCCACGGAGAGAGAGAACCAGTCCTCCCGTCGGACGACGATGCCACTGCCCGCCGCGAGAAGCTCCGCCGGCGGCGATGTAGACGGGCCCTGAAGGGACTAATTAGTAAAATCGTCGGTCGATGAGAGAAGAGGGAGAGAGAGAGAGCTCGCGATCTCCGCTCTCAGTGGTGAATGGTGTGGCGGTGGAGGAGAAGGAAGAGGAAGAGGGAGGGAAGGCGAAATGGAGCTTTCTTCAAGAAAGGTCGTGGTGAGACCCAGTGAATGCCTTCATTTTTTTTTTCAAACAATATATATATATATATATATCTTTTTTTTTTTGTTTTGGCAAATAATAACAGCAGTTGAGAAAAAAAAACTAATAATATATATCACTCTTTTTTTTCTAACGTTCCTTAGTTATAATTAAGGAAGTATTTAATGATGCTGTTGAATCAATATAATAAATTATAAAAAAAAATTATATCCATTAAAAATAATTATTGTTGATTATTCTAATGTTTGTTTCCTAATTATAATTTGACAAAAATATTAAATATATGATAGCAAGATCCTAAAAAATATTTCCATATTCAAATATATATATATATATATATATATATATATATATATATGGGTGTAAAATGTAAACTAAGTGTGCTCAAATATACACATATGCAGTACACGGATCTTATATTTGACATTTTGAAAACGTATCGTCATTTTATTTATTTTTAATAATGCACTGATGTACGTCAATCTTATATATCAGTGGTCGTCTAATTCTGCCAACTTGACGCATAAATATTTTTATCTTGCCAATTTTTGTTTTTATTTTATCATTTTTTATCGAAAATTTATCATTATTTTTAATTTATCATAATATTTTATCAAAAATTTATCATTATCTTTTTATTATCAAGAAATAATTATGACTGATAAAAATAAATAAATGAATGAATGTCCTACCAAAGAAACTAATTTAAAATATTTTAATTTATAATCGTTTACACCTCTATTATTATTATTATTAGTATTAGTATTATTATTTATTCCATTTTTTAAATTATTATTATTATTATTTATTCCATTTTTTAAAATATTGAGTTGAGAGATCTTTTGCTTAAAAGCTATGCGCCGGGGCCAATAGGAGAAGAGTGAGTGTGCATCACATCACATGCCCCCTCAATGATAGGAATTTAAACCACTTAGGAATGTGTAGGCATTTAGCCTTTTTCAAGACTATATCGCCTATTTTCCTCTCTACCCATTTCAATTTTCAAGTCGATAGTGCCAAACTATTTTAAGTGAACATGTGCTCTTTTCTACTTTGTTCCAAGTTCCAAACCACTCTCTCTCTCTCTCTCTCTCTCTCTCTCTCTCTCTCTCTCTCTCATTAGACTCCAAATTGCATACACGAAATGTGGAGTTGGATTAGCATACAATAACAAAATCATCCAACATCGAATGTATCATGCTTAGACACTTTTTTCTTTCAACCGAACTGTGTCCGGGTTTATATCTTCTAGTTGGTTTTGCTTTGCCTTTGAATAAGGTAATCTTTAAGATGTGAATTATGACACTTCTAAATTTAATGTAATTTGAAAGTTGGAATGCTAACAATTTACAATACTCCAATAAGTTAAGTTGCACTTAAAGAAATCTTAGTTGCAAAATAAATGTTTTCCCCCGTCGATAAAATAAAATAGGACAGTAACCTGCAAGAGAGTAATTGGAATATCAATAGTGTACTTAATAATAATAAGAATAATTACTATGTCTTAGCAATCACATTGCTGTTTTTTTTTTTGGCAACTAGTTGTGTTTTTTTTTCCTTTTACAATTGAAAAAAGATTGGAAGGCATGTTGTGGAATGATAATAGATTAGGTAAAGAGGGGGTGTTGACATGGATGGGTCCAGAAAGGCAGTGCGGTTGGAAAGTCTCAATCAGTCCCCAGGCTTCTGGTTATACATCTTTATTTCTGTTTCTCTCTCCTTTCTTTTACTTTGTCAGCTCAAATCCATAGGTGTTTAGGCAAAGTTTCCACATTAATATCAGCATTTTATTTTAAGCATGAGAGAGAGAGAGAGATAGGCGAAGTTTCCACATTTTATCAGCATTTTTTTTAAGCATGAGAGTGAGAGAGAGAGAGAGAGAGAGGAAATATGTAAGACGGGGGTGGCGTTGAGTTCACAGTATGACAGTGGAGGTGAGGTGAACAGCTGCCTTAGACTATTGTTTTAGGATATGCATGTCCAAGTTATTTTATATTAAAAATATATATAATATTTATTTAAAAAATAATCAAATTAATTAAGTTTAGAGTTTAATGTTGGTGTACCCGAGTACACCATGTAGCCTGTATGGTAAACCGTTAGATCTGAAATCTACGATTAATCTATTTAAGATTGCTTTATTTTTTTTTTCAACCGTAGATTTTAAATCCAACGATTTAATATACAGGGTACATGGTGTACTCGAGTACACCAATATTAAATTCTTAAGTTTAATTTTGTCTACATGTTATTTTAATTTCGTAAACTTTGAATCATTAAACACGTAAAATTTATATATCAAATGATTTAATATATATTTTTTCTACAAATCATATTGATATATCAATAACTATCATTCTGAATTTTTGTTATATATCCATTATCAATAAAAATATTACTTACAGTGTATTTAATAATCTACTGTCATTAATTAATTATATTAATAATATTAATAATATAAATAATAAAAACTTAGTTTATTATAATGTAAAGAAAGATTATTAAGATTAATAATAGTAATGGTATAATAATAGTTATACATGTTGTATTGTTATATTATGATTTATTTGAGTACAAAATTTAAAAGAACAACTATAGAAAGATAAAATAAGGTAGAGTGCCAATTCAAATTATCATCTTTTTCATGAATAATTCAAATTATATATATATATATATATATATATATATATATTATAAACAGTTCGGATTAATTGCAAAATAAGATAAATAAATAAGGTAATAGAGTAAATCAAAGTAATTTAAAATCATATTGCCAAGAAAGATAGCTTTCCCTAAATGTAATTATAATTTGACTTTTTGAGTAATATAAAGTGTTTAATCTATCAAATAAATAAATAAAGTGTGTAACATCATTTTACTCACCGTGATAACTATTTTAAGACTATAAGAGTTATTCTTGATACAAAGTACTAATCGAGTATTTGATTATTAATTCATTTCATTTTTTTATGGCAATCTTTTTAAGCGATAAATATTCATCGTTTTGGACAAAAAGATATTATTAAAAAGTAAGAGGTCGGAGATGTTTTTTCGTTTACTTAAACTTAAAGCTTTCAACTCATTTTTAATCAAGATCAATATTGTTACATAATATTTGAAGGTGCATTAAAACGCTCTATTATTATTTTTTCCTTTATTTTATTAATTTATGCGAAAAGTGTCTCATTATAGTATTCAGTGAACAATCACAAAACTATTTAAATATGCCCTTAATTTTTATTTCCCAAATAATGTTTTCTGTACATATACATTCAAATTATCAGTACATATTAATTTAATTCGAAAAATATATATCTTTAATTTAATAATATATTTATTGATATTTAAATTCGGAGTTCAGATTGCCCATATCATCTAAGCCGTTCGTCCATCCGAAACTTAAATTTGTTAAATAATTATAATCATTTTTATTTTGACTGACGTATTTATCGATATTCAAACTGAAGTTCAAAAATTATTTAAACCAATTTTAAAAAATGTTATTATTATTATTATTATTATTATTATTATTATTATTATTATTATTATTATTATTATTATTATTATTATTATTATAGGGGCGAAAATGATGGTCTCGATTGAGGGCGACCATGAAACAACGAGCAAGGAAGTGATGGAGGGACCGTCGACCTGCACATGCTCTGTTTATTATTATTAATTATTAAAGCAACAGCCAGCGAACCATGAAAAAAAAACGAGTTCTTTAATCAAATTTCATATAAAATATAAAACGTGGCCATTTCCAAATTCGATTGAATTCATTTTTGTTAGAGTTCGAGATTTAAAATATAAAGGTAGCAATATGTATTGCCAACGCCAAAGTTTTAATCATAAAATGATATTATCTTATCGTTAATAGAAACAAGTTTAATATTTTGATAATAAAATATAATCACGAAAATTATCATAATTTTATGCCAAATGAGTTAGTATAATTTATTTTGTCTTAAACTTAATTTTTAATCTTTTATTATCAAATTTATTAATAATTTTGCATGTATATATATATATATATATTTATATTTATAAGTGTCAACGAGTATGCAAGAAAGTGCAAAAAAAATATATTATTTAACGTTTTTACTGTAGTCACTATTTGGATAATTCATGAGAAAATCAATTTCAATTGAGTAATGTGGCCGACTTTGAACCAATTAATTGAATGTATTTATTAACGACGCTAATTAACATTCTTTTGTTTTTGTGGGAATGAATATTTTGTTAAAAGAGGTCAAGAATGCTAAATAAACTTGACCAAAAAAAGAATAAATAAATAAATAAATAAATAAATAAATAAATAAATAGATGAACACATCAAGTCGCTCACCAACTCACAAGTACCATGTGCAATCTCTTTCAATCTCCTTCGGAGCTCTAACTTCAACAAATATTGTATTCATTTTCTTTGTCGTTACGACGTTTCATAAGAAGCTAAAAAAAGAATTTTGATATTTTAAATCTTAAAAATCAATAATTGTTTGATTTATTTAGTAAATGGGTTAAACTTTAAAATCAGAAGTTTGAGCTAGAAGTTCGAAAATATCACTGAAGATCGCTCAAAATTTAATTTTTGTTATATGAACTTACATGATGAGTAACTTGTGATACTTATTCAAATTGAGTAGAATATTTTTTTTTCAATTATCATCATAGATTTCAAATTTTTATCTCAAATTTAATTTTGATTATACTGAATAAAATTTCTAAATAGTTTTGTTCGTAAAAAAAAAGACTTCAACCCAATATTTCTTTATTAAAAAAAGAGGAGTCGTTGGCTCATAAAATATATTTTTAATTCTAAAAAATATTGAAACCATATTTATTGACTAAAACTAAATTCAGTTAAAAATGTAACATCTTTTAGCGGATCACTTTTTGAACGATTCTTTTTCCAACATATTCTCTTACAATAATCCTTAACAAAAATGAAATGATAAGGCGATAGTTATGATCAGATGTACATATTATTAAAACAAAAAAAAATGTAGAATATGCAATATAATATATATATATATATATATATATATATATAATAATGCTATCTATTTAAATAAGTAGCGTTATATAATTTATCTTATTAATCAAGAATTTTAGATACATAATAGATTTAATAATTTATGATAAATTATCTAAGAGAGAGAATATTGTTATATTTATTATAAATTCAATATTTTACGAAATAAGAAGTACGACGTTATTTAATTAAATCTTAAATATATTTTCTATTTTAAAGCAGGTAAGTTGAATGCTCTGATCGTTGTCGTAACTCTTTCATTAAGACTGGGGTACAAGATTCATTTTCTCCTCCGGATAAGTTTGGATCACTTACAATACATGGCTCTACGAAGAGGTTAAGAGCATTTTCAAGATTTTTGCGAGATGAAAAAAGATTGAAAAATATGAGTCTCTTTTGTCCACTTTATCTATCCTCCTATATAAAAATGATAAAAAGGGATGAGCTTATTTATTATTCCTGTGTTTGATCCTTTCCATCTATGTGAAAGAAGAGACGTTTCTCGCTCAGCACCGCATTATGCTCTGCTTCAACAAATAAGATTTTTCGATGAAACTGATGAATCTCATTAGATGCGTGGAACAAAGAACTTGTAATACCTGATAGCATTTGTCGTATAGGCGGAGGGAGGGGGGATGCACCCCCTGAAAGTTAAGTTTTTTTTAGTTAGTAGTATGAATCATATATTAAAGATTGATTATTTAGTGAGCAATATTAATTTTGATGTTTAGATTATGAGTTTGAATTTTTTAACTAAATAATAATTTAGGTAATCAATCAGTGCAAGAGTTTTTTCGTTGATGAATATTTCAAAGACTAAATTATATATATGAAAAAAAATTATACTATCAATAATAATATCATTCTCAATATATTTTAAAAAATAATATTTCGTTGAAATTAATTATTAAAATAGATGTTTGACTGCCATCTATATATTTGAAATATTCTTTATATTATTTATCATATTATTTTTAATTTTTTTTTATGATATTGATTAAAATGTGCACTTCCTGACTAACTCATCTAGCTCCGCTCTTGATTTGTCGTGAGTAGACTTGCCTTTCACTTGCTCTAGCATTATTATTATTATTATTATTATTATTATTATTATTATTATTATTATTATTATTATTATTATTATTATTATATTCAATTTTCATTTGTAAGTTTAAGGTGGCGTTTGGCAGCTGGAACCAGGGTGGAACCTGGGCCTGGTTCCACCGGGTTCTGGCAAACGCGAACCTCGCGCCAGAACCCGAGGTGGAATCCGGACACCAGAACCCGGGGTCACGTGACCCGGGTTCTGGTGGCCCAGGTTCCTGCAGCAGGAACCTGGCGGTTCCACCACCTGCCGGTTTTTTTTTTTTCTTCCTTTTTTTTTTCATTTGACGTGACCGTTCCGTTTTTTTTTTTTGCTTTGCCTTTTTTTTTCTTTTCGTTTATTTCTCCTCCTACTTTCTTTTTTCTTTTGAAATTTCTTTTAACTTTCCTTTTTCATTTAAAATATTAATATTTAATCTTAAGTGTTAAATTTTAATTTTTAGTGTAAGTTTAATAAAATAATTTATATAATATCTTAATAATAAACGTTAAATTTTAATCATAAACTAATAAAATTAAATGTTATAAATTTTATTTTAAAAGTTAATGATACTAATATTAATGTATATATACTTTACTTTAAATTTATTACGGTACATTTATTAAGTATAAAATTAAAAGTTAATGATATTTACGTTATTAAATTTTAAATTACAATTAGTAACATTTAATTTTAGTAGTTTATTATTAACGTATAAAATTATTAACATTTATTAAGAGTTTAACATTTATTAAAATTATTAACGTTTACTAAGATTATTAGATGTAAATGTAATTTCGTTATTTTATTAATACTAAGTTAATAATATAATAGTTAAAACTTAATGATATATACGTTACTAACTTTTAAAATTAATAACGTTTAATTTTATTAGTTTACTATTAATGTATAAAATTATTAACATTATTAAGATTGTTAATATTATTAATGTTTATTAAGATGATTATTTTTTTTAAAACTATTACCTCAATATCTTCTAATTAAAATTATTAACGTTTATTTTAATGTCATATATTAATTTTATACTAAGTTAATAATATAATTTTTAAATATTTTATAATACTAAGAGTTATAGAAAATAATTTTTTATGTCTCAATTTAATAATATTATTTTTATTTTTAATTAATTTATTTATCTAAAAGATAATTCTATATTTTTGGGTTCCTACCAGGTTCATCCAAACACCCCCTAGAACTTAACATCATAGGTTCATCCAAATACAGTTAGAACTAATCTATCAAATCAATCAATTCACTGGAACCCGGAGAACCTCCAGGTTCCTATCCAAACGCAGCCTAAAAGGGTGGAGGTGATTTTGGTCGATTGGACAATTACAAAGGCACATGAATAAATTAATTGGATTCTCACGTGAGCCCGGGTTGCATTGAAGAATGGAATGTGATTTACTTTTTGTCACCTGCTCACTATCTGTTAATGTAGACATGGCAGGCATCCCCTGCCATACGCATAGCGTACGACATATTATACGGTGGATGCCAACAGCTGCTGCACGAGGAGAGACAGAATATGTATGCATCGAGGATTAAAGTAAAATGGTAAACAATTTCTCACTTAAGTAAATTTTTAGTTTAATTATTATGTACGTAAAAAAATTAAGTGAAAGCGTCTCTTTAGAACAAGAGTATGAAGTATTTGTTCATTACGTCGTAATATTTTTATTGACGGATGTTTTTACAAATAGATATTTGACTCTAATTTTTATCGGATAAAAATACAACGTAATAGACAAAAATATCGTAAAATAATTATTTATTCTTACCTTTATTTTTTTTTCTTTCTTTTTCTCTTTTTTATCTTTTTGAAGTTACAACATATTTAGAAAACTTAGAATAATTTTACGTCGAAAAAAATTACTGTTGAAGTGTCTTACTATACTTTTTTAAAACATCGAAAAATTTTACAAAGTTTCCAAACATGCCCTAAATATTAAATTAATTGAATTTTATGTTGGATCAATATTTTAATTTATACGATATGTATTAATCAATTGAATGATTAATGTCGTTTTTCACGATAAAAAGAATAAATATATGATAGTTGTTCTTGCAAAAGAAAATATCTTCTACTTATATAACCTAATAAGTAAACTAAAAAGATATAAAAGGAAGCAACAAGACTGGTTCAAGTGAAAAACATAAGATAATTAATATATTTTCAACTAATTAAGCAAGTTGTTTATTCAAAAATTATCCATCACAATCGATATGGGACAAATCATTTCAATCGGATGGCAAAAGAAAACGAGATATAGAGAAGATGTGGAGTACATAATTCCATCTACATGTGGTGATTTCATTATTTCGTTTAAAAGCATGGGCGATATGGATTAAAAAAGTTTCACACTTTGACCACCATGTGGTGACAGCAACGCCAACCTTATTGATAATGCTGACAATAAAAATAAACAAAATTCATATACTTCTACTAGAAGATCTTAAATTCGGTTTTAATCATATATTTTTCTTTTAATTTCATTTGATATATTTTACCGGTGAAAGTTAAATCACTCAATTACTACAAAGTCTTTATGGTAGGAAGGAAGCCATTTTTTTATTTTCCCCTTTTTTTTCTATAGTAGGTGAGGAAAAAGTTTCCTCTCAGTTTAGTTGCCTCTAAATTTTGATTTTTGTTGAAGCTATGCATGAGTTGATGATATCACTTTATTGAAATATTACTTTTATGAGGTCGTCATTTAAAGTTGTCACTACATGGTGACGAATAGGGACTAATTAATTAGGAGATTTTTGTCATATTTCTATTATCTCATTTATGACATGTCAACCACCTTGAACAACAAATTACTTTTTTTTTCCCACAGCCATGCACAAAGAGAGAAATATGTTTAAAAGAGAACAAATGACAAAAAAAATTAAGTGAAAAAACAAAGCTTCATAGTGCTATGCATTTTATGAAAATGAGCCAGGTACACATGTGAGAATCAAAAGAAAAAAAAAGAGAAGGAAACATGTACTTCTAATTCAAAATTATGTTGCAACAACAATTAACAAGTCATTAATTCTACTGGTAAGTGCCTTAACAAATTGTTATATCAACAATACATCAACCACTTCAACCTTAATTCAACTAATAATGGTAGGCTTCTTGACATGATAATTTATTATTTAAAAAATGCCAAGTTAACAATGCAATCTATATTTTGTCTAGCATTTTGTGACATTTTATATCAAATGCATTTGACAATTCCACGAAGAAAGAGTTGATGACCTGAAAGAAGACATTGATGCCTACTGTCAATCTGTCAGCTGTCTAACATACCAAGCATATGGAAGCAATGTCAAAAATGAGATGCCAATGCATATATTAAAAAGTGGAAGAACCTTTGATTGGATGCCACATATATGACTTGACCATGTGTATGTGTGAGCACATGAGTTGTATGTTTATTAGGTGTTTTCCTTTAAATCATATTCGGGTTGATTATTTTTTCCTGTATCAAATTTCGAAGTCGTTTAAGAATAGTATTACGGATATGAATATATTATCTGAAAAAATCACCAAAAAATGTCATGGAAGCGAAAAAAAAGTTCTTAAGATGACTTGTATTTTTTGTATTTTATTTAATCTTGAAATAAAGAAAAGTACTATTGCTCCTATTTATTTTTTTATCAATGGGATAACTTAAGAGGTTCTTCAATTTGAAATAATTAATTTAATATATTAGTTTCAATTGTGTTTTGATAAACCAAATAGTTATGTTCTAATGGGCATTATATGAATCACATGAGAATCAAAATATGAATTATTTTTATAAATAAATTAATTTAATATAAAAATTATAATATTTTCTATAATATAGTTAACCTAATATAGTAAAACATTAAAAAAATAATGTCTAACATAATAAGTATTATATTAAATTATAAAAATATGGTGTTAAACTTAAACTAAAAATAATTTAATAATAAAAAATAGCAAAGTAATATTATGTTATAATTATATTAATGAGTTAATATACAATTTCAATTTATTACTTCAAACTAAAAGTTAGGGGTTTAAGCGAAAAGCTGATAACCTAAAAAACCTATCTCACCCGACATCTTTTTTAGTTTGAAAAAATCTAGACCAATTTTTAAATTTTAAAAAAATCCCTCAAAGAGCCGAAGGATACCTACATAGTTAAATTATATATATACATAATTTTGAATGCTTTTAATATATATAAAGTTACTCAATTAAATTATATAAGTCATAAATAATGATATTACTATATATAACATGTAGTTGATGGGAGAAGAGAGAAGACTAAATTAAAAAATATAACTAAATTAGGTTTTTGTTAAAATTGAATTGTTTTATTTTTAACGTATGATGAATTAAGTTAATATTCATTTTTATTACCAATAAAAGAAAGACTGACCAGGTCACCTAATAAAAAAAGATCTAATAAAAAGATCTTTCTTCTTTAAAAAATAATAATTATTATTTTCGTTCCTTTCATCTTATATTCTAAGATCAATATATTTATGTATAAACTATCAATTTATCAACAAAAGAAAAAGAAGAATATTAAAATAAAATTATTGTATTCTTAATATTTATCTATATGTGTACTTGCTATGAAGTAATAAAAGCCCTTACTAAAGGCCACAGAATAAAAGTTAAACGTAAACCCTCTGAATTCACATGTAAAATGTCTGTTGAAGATTTTAAAGATATGCGATATGAATGCAAAGAGACCGACAAACCATAATGCTGACACCCTGTATAATCCAATCCACTAGTCAAAAGGATAAATGTTGGCACTTGCCATTTATGCATGATGAATAATAGTGCATCATCAAGGTTACTAATGCATGTTTAGTTGATGGATTCCACTAATCAAATGTTCATAATACTTCATGGATAACACATCAAGTACCAAGAATAAAAATAATGACCTGGTGGTTGCAGTAGCAATTATTAGAAACCTTGAGCACCATTAGTTTATTTTGATCCTAAAATAACATTGGGTCCTTGTTAACTTCTTATCTCAAGGTCAAGGACAAGACAAAATCCATAGGATCCAAATCTCTTTTTGGATTCGAACTTACACACATTTAATTGCCATTTCAACATGTCGGCCGTCCTTATGCTAATTGCTCTAATAAATGACGTGAGATCCCCCATAACAACATAAACAAAGAAAATTAAGGCCTGAAAAATAAATTAATTCGTACAGTCTTATATTTGCTGACTGTTTGGACTTAGCATTCTGAATATCAAAGTTTACACAGGGAAAAAAACCTTTTTCAATTTTAAAAGATATTATTTCGGGAACTCGGCATGAGATATTGATGGCCGTTTCATTTGGCAATTAGAAAAAGTTGAACAGACCGAGCTTGTTCACCTGATGAACCGACACAGGCATGGAAGGCCTCATTCATTAATGCAACAAACAGGTTTGCCATTTTAACGAGTTGGAAGAACTTATGGTGGTCCAGGGAGACGAGCTGACCAATGGCAGTATCCGGTTCTTGCATCTTCACGAGGGGCTCATAAATTGCACTTGATTGAGATCCCTTTCAGATCTCGGATATATTTCTTCCGCCTGTGCATGAAGAATATAATTACAATTTTGATATAGAAGGAAATACTGAAATAAAGTTCAACAATAATAATAGTAGAATAAAAGGAATGGTTTAGATTCTAATGGTTGGTATGATAAGAACTGGGGTGTCGGTTGAGCTAATTGTTAAGTTGTCAGTGCACTGTAGCCTTAAATCTAATGATGGGTTTAGTAGATTCCTCTTACATGGACTTGTCAGGAGATAGATTCCTAAGGGAAACAATTCTTGATTAATGACATGCAATTTATATATCCTCAGTGACTTGTGATAATTAGAGAAACCGTAAAACAGCAAAAAGTTATACGTGAAGATGTACTAAGTTGCAGACATTACCACATCGCCGTAGCAGATGATACAGCAGGGCTTCTGCTCAAGGATACATAGCACAGTACCCACAACAATGGTGTCGCCTGAGTGTCATATAATTACCCTTCCAAGAATATGACAAATCGAATTCTTCAACATAAAATTCTCGTCAAGTGCTACCATGGAGAAAGAGAACATATGATGAGAATTTCTCGCAATATCATCCCACCTTATATTGCATGTTCAATAGACACTGAAATCATAATTCAACCCAATGAAGTTACCTGCATATATGTAAGAACATCTTACCTGTATCAAAGCACTTTGTCGAGCTTTAAGCATAAATGACATGGTTGCTGACATCTTTCCAGTTTTCTGATCCAGCAATGGCATTAATTTGATCGCTCTTGCGATTAATTTCAAGTGATGTATGTGCAGCTCAACCTACATACCATATTTGCACTCTTAAGCATGAAACATAAAATATCACCTTGACAATGAGATAAAAAAAAAAAAACTGTTCAATTTGCAATCTGAGAATTAATCAAAATGGGTGTTTTGTATCAAGAATTAAAATTTTCTGCTCCAAACTAGGTGTGACAAACAGAAAATCTGATGGCACAAGTATAACAGCCACCATGCAACAATGCCACACAAATCAAGAGATACATTATATATTGTCACCCATTCTTGCAGAAACGCCAAAAAAGGATTCTCTCTCTACAATGCATGGTAGCTATTTATCTGAAGACATAACCAGAACCTGAACCAAATTGAAACAATTTATTTGGGGAACAGAACTAAGATAGAATAGAAATGAAGTTTGCATAAAAAAAATTGACATATGCTAGATCATATATCTTTGGGAGAGGGGTGAGTGTTGGTGGAGACATAGTCACACTCAAAGACCTGCCAAGTTCACTGTTGGCTACAACTAGTCCGGACTGTTAACTAAATCATAAGAATAAGAAAAGTATTGTTCATGGTGATTGGTGACAACTGATGGTTCATCCACCAAAAGACCTATAGCCATCTCTATATTGGTTATCATGAGAAATTTACCAAATAAACTCAGTTGAATACTTTAAATTTTAAACAGAAAATATTTGGCATGCATGAAATGCCAGCAGAAAATAATTACCTTTAAACCAGATCTAATGGCTCCAATCTTTATCTTATCACAAACTGTCACTTGTCCCAGTGACTGTTTAGTAAGAACATCACAAATAGGTAGAAGATGAGGCTTTGTAACATCCCGATTAGGAGGTTGCAAAGAGTCAATTGCATTGAGAAGTCAGCATCCTTTATACCTGTATATTATGCTTTTATTGATCAAAACGAGGATTGAGCCAAAGAACATGATGAGAACATATGATGAATCCTGAAATGTTGAATTCCACAACACTCAAGACATTATTTTAAAAGTTTAAATTTACTTTCTTGAGGGGAACTATAAACTGTATTTTTTAATGTAATACAAACTTTATTTTTAAGAGAACTTGTTGCATTGACCACCATTACAAATGAGGGAGAGATTGAAAACAAGAGCTGATAAATTGACATAACCATCAACCATATCTGAAACAATAAAATTGGATAAAATAGTCTACCTTCTATTTTCTGAATTACGATTACAATGTTATAAGGTGTAGATCAATATGGCTTCTATAATGGATCCTTCATAATGGTAAGCGAAGTTTCAACAACATTATGTTGCCAAATCTACATTCATGATCCCTTGCTCTTTTAAGGAGATATAAAAAATGTATCTTGCTCGAGAGAACTGCTACAGAAAGAAAATATGCAACCTATAAGTTACAAGGACGCTCATGGAATGTTGATAGAGAAGTTAGTAATGAGGTTCTAGCTCTTCAAGGTACAGAAGTTAGCAATCCAGGCACTGACAAGCAGCAAGAAGATATAAAGATACATGCACACTATCAGAAATATGTCAATAGAAAAGTTAGTAATGCATGTATCTTCGGGTACATATAACAAATAACAGCAAACTTATAACAAAGATAAACATATGTCAGAAGCATCTATCATCAAATTTTTAATTTCCATGACACTCAAGGGAATCAAAGTCAACAACGGTTCCTTCAACCCACAAGACAGAAGGAAATGGTCAAACTGTAAATCTTCAAACCTTTGCTTGAGTATTCTATTAGTTCCATCTTACATCAATAATAATTTGCTAATATCAAACTCCTAACAAATGAACATTTTCCTTAGTCTGCCAACACCGTTACTGATCGTGTCTGCTTCAAAAGAATTCAAAGACGCATCTAAAGCCAGAACTGCAGGATCTGCTTAGGGTGGCCCTGATATCATGTTTGAAACACAAATTTATACCCTGGTAAAACAAGCAAAAACACACTATTTTTTGGTAGCAGAATATGCAATAGCCAATGTCATAGGTACTCCCCTTTATCTCTCTCTTCAACACTCATGCATAGCCCATGCACAAGCAAATGACCCTTTTCCCTACCATTAGGATAATTTACATAAAGTTTGTCAGCCAAGTGTGTCACACAGAATAACACAAAAAATAAAAATTAAAATAAAATATCGGATAAATCTTGTATGGGCTGATCAACTTAAAGACCAAATTACCCAGTGCTTTTAGTGGATCGCTGCTCGTATTGCATAGGGTACTTTTTTTATTCTTTCTCATATTTATGCATGTCTTTCTCAAAAATCTGCTCAAGAAGATGCAACAACCATCCACATAACGAGGATTTGCCAGAATCCATATGACCAACTTAGTTGGACATCAGGATATTATTTCCATTTCACGAAGTGTAACACTATAATACCAAGCAGTTTAATGAGTTAATAAAAGAAGCAGAACATTATGGAATTAAACTAAAAGAAAAAAAGTCGTCTTACAATTGCTAGAATCAACTGGTTTGTTGTTCCTGCTTCTTGTTCCGCAGTCATCCATTTCTTTGGCTTGTTTTGTACATTTCTCTTGTCCTTTCTGATTATACTATTTATCAGAGGGCTTATCCAACTTCAACCTGTTAATTGTGACATAACTTTTGGATTTCATCCTTGTCATCATTTGGATTACCATTCACACTCTCATTGACATGATCACATGACTGCCCTAGGATAGTGGAAAATAACCTTTGACGCTTCAAGTAAAAGATTTCCAGTGCTCATCTTGGAAGATTTTGATAGGGAAAAAAATCTGATGCAATATAAAAAAAGAGTACGCTTCAACTAGAAATATGAACATGTACCGATATGTATCGATTGGATTGCTTTTGTGGAGTATAAAATATCAAAAGAGAGCCATCTATTGTAAGAATAAAATATCCTAAGAAAGCATTGTTCTGAATGAATATTATGATGATGAGCTGTAGCCTTTTGAAATTTTTTTTTAAGAATGCTTCACAGCAGAAATTATATCATACGGAGATGTGATGCAAAAAATGCTGAACACGCAAATTCAAATGCTAGCAAGTGCACTAGTCGAACAAGTAATAAAGTGAAAGAGTAGAGTGTCGCACCCACGAGGAACTATGTAACTATCTAATCCTAGAGGTTAATAGGAGACAACATTGGATTTTGGTTTGATTAAATTCTAAAAACAGAAAAGTAAAACTAAAGTAAAAATGGTATTTACAAAGATAATGATTGATGACTAGGACCTAGATGAAACATGTAATCTGTACGCATCGATAGTTCTCACAGAAGTAATTACACATGCAGATTTCTTATACTTTCTTTCAGATGGATTAAGAATATACTTAAGTATGATTTTCTTTAATAGATCAATCAACTATTCATTTAACCATCATCTAACAAGCATATCTTAACAGTTCTACCTCTCAGATTTAGATCACAGAATGCACTACGAATTTTTTCTAAACTATTAACTTACCCTTAATGGGTTACCCTAATAGACCACACCTTATTCTGTCCTTAACGAATCAAAATAACATGCCATGCATTGCAAACGAATTAACCACACTAAACAGTTAATGATTAATACATAAATTGAACTCATGCAAACATGATATGAAAAGCAAATATATATCTCGATAACAAGTCTAGCAAAACATATAATCATCCAAAATATAATAAAACAAATTCGTCCTATAATAAATTACAGAAAACTATAATAGATAGTTCATCCCAACAATAGATGGAACAGAAAATACTCTTCTTTGGAAAGCGAACAACTCCGAATCGTCTCCTTC
Source organism: Pontederia paniculata (assembly GCA_001647135.1). Lineage (NCBI taxonomy): Eukaryota > Viridiplantae > Streptophyta > Magnoliopsida > Commelinales > Pontederiaceae > Pontederia > Pontederia paniculata. Next base: position 1,275 of record LTAE01001423.1, on the reverse strand, counting down.
ACGGATGATCAACTCGTCCTTGTCCAGCAGCCCTTCGGGAATGCTCCTTGTTCTCTGGCTTCAAAGCATATGTTGACGGCTCCCAGCATCCCTTCTCAGGTTCTCAAAACATCTTTATATACCTTAGGGTTTCCTAGGGTTCAATGTAGGCTTCGTGATTAACTTCTCTTTTCATGATCAAAGGCTCTGATAAACTCTTCTAATCTCGATTAAATATCAACCAAATCACATCTCCAAAGTCTCTGGATGAATATAAATCTTTCTGGCCGTCGAATTGTCTTGTAATTCCGAATAAAAAGATCTGCGTAACTTCATCACGGTCCGTGAAAGTATATCACGACCCGTAAATTAAGGTGTCTTCATGATTCCCCAGGTCGTCACGGCCCGTGATAGTATATCACGGCCCGTAACTCGGGGCTCTGGCAGTTTGGCGTCTCGGGTTTTTCCAACTTACGACCCGTAACTTCATATAACAGCACGTGATGGATTCGGATGGTGTGATCTGCCGCCTCTGTTGACGCCGTGATATGAAGTTGCGCTCCGTAATATGATCCATCACGACCCGTAACACGATGTAACGGCCCGTGATGAATCTAATTTCAAGTTGCAGGCTCTCGGCAAGCGTCGTGACTTCCGCTAATGTCCCGTGATTGCTTTCGGCATTGAGTTGCTGCTCTCTGCCATAGCCGTAACATCCCATGACGGCTTGTTAAGTGCCGAATCTGCAACAGTGTGGTCTCCTCACGACCTGTGATATGTATCACGGCCCGTAAGTCGGGCTCCAGTCGTTCTGCACCTTCTGCACATCATGACTTACGGCCTGTGATGGCTCTTCACAGTCCGTAATAGGTTGAACTCCAACTTGAGCAGCTTCTGTTCGACGTCGTGATCGAGTGTGGTGGCCCGCAATTTGACAAGTCACGGCCCGTAATACTTCTTCACGACCCGTAATGGAATGAATATTGCTCTGTTGAGATCGTGTCTTCGCATACAGTCTGTAATGGACGAGGTCTGCATCTGATCTTCATGTATCACGGCCCGTGATAGCTGTTGTGACTTGTTAATATTCTCCGAACTTCGTTCTTTCTTCGGTGTCATGTCCAAAAGTTGTTTCCTTAACCACATCAGTCGCCTATATATGTGATTTCCTACAAAATTACACCAAACAAGAGTAGATTTCGGAATTAAAATAATATAATCAAATAAAGTAGAAAATAGATGCATGCAATGTAAAAATGACTCAGAATAATGCCTAATGTAGACCCTAAAATATGT
>LTAE01001422.1:0-53099 GCA_001647135.1 Pontederia paniculata | reverse complement strand
CTGGGTAGTTCGACTCTCGGTTTCTCCCAACTTATGGCCCGTAACCAAGAGTCACGGCCCATAACAATTGTCCGCTGCTTCTGTCGACGCCGTGATAACAAGTAACGCTCCGTGATATGACCCATCACGACCCATAACCATGTGTAACGGCCCGTGATGGATATAGTTTGATGTTGCAGAGCTTCGGCATGTGGTCATGATACGCAAGTTGCAGTCGTAATGTGCAATATAACGGCCCGTGACCAACTGTCACGGCCCGTAACTGTTGAGATGGAATTGCTTTGCTTTCGGCACCAATCCACGGCGACCGCTGCTGCAGAATAATCACGACCCGTAACTAGTTGTCACGGCTCGTGATGGACTCCTGAAATGATGCTCCTTCGCTGTTTTGAGAGATTTCGATGCTTCTTCCGCCTATCCATGTGATTTCCTACAAAATTGCATCAAACAAGAGTAGATTTTGGACTTGGAAGAATATTATCAAATAAAATAGAAAATAGATGTATGCAATGTGAATGACTCAGAATAATGCCTAATGCAGACCCTAAAATATGTTATAAAATGCATGCATCAGTATGATAATAATAATGACGCGAAATAATTGAAGTTTGGTCTTGTCATAGCTTTCTCCTTAAATAAAGATAATAATTGGAGTGATTGATGTTTGGCCATAGTCATATATCACTTCTTATGTAAAGTATGTTGAGAGTGATTGATGCTTGACCCTATCCATAGCTCACTCTTGATGCTAAGTTATGAAAGATGTTAAATTATAAAAGATGTTAAGTTATGAAAGATGATGTTATATAAAATGTTAAGATGATGTAAAGTTAAAGATGATGATATACGAAAGCATGATAAGTAAGAAATGTAAGAAAGTTAAGGAAAAGAATAATTGACTTTTTTAAATTTATCATTAGTTTTTTCTGTGCTTTTTATTTATCATGTCATGCTTATATATCGATCGTCTTATATATTGAGCTTCATAGCTCATGGATACTTCTCTTTCTTGTATTGGATCCTACATGTGAGTAGTCTACAATACAAGATGTTGGTGGTCCATGCGGTGACTAATGCTCATGGTGACTGCCTTTGCATATGTTTAGTGATCCTTAATGTCTCTCCTTTTAATTTTTTCTATTGAGTTGTTCTTGTTATACTTTTTGAGATATTATTATGATAAAAGAATTCTACATATTTTCTTTTATGTTATAGAAAGAGATTCGAAGATTTAAAGCTTTTATCTATTCCGTAATTTAATTGATCAAGTTTTATTAGTCAACTTTTAAGTCAAAATTATGAAGTATGTCGCAGCGCACACAGAAGAACATTCTACCACGTGACGGATTGATCTTCTGGAGACGTTATAGTATGTTTCTGACTAAGAACATAAAAAAAATACTCCCTAGTATTTGCGAAAAAATGCATGAAAGAACCTCAGAAGGATTTGTATAAACCTTGAGATTTTTTTATTTACGATCTACCACTAATTTTTGGTAAATGTTAAAGTAGAGATTTCCTTTATGATGTCACCATAAGTAAAAACTAGAATGTAACAATAATCTAATATTGGGTATGAAAATTATCTTCTTTTGTGGGCGGCTCATGTTTTATATTATTTGAAACAAGAAAAAGAAATATTGTATTATTATACTAGGTCAAGATTTTTTAAGATGATTTTAGTTAAAAAATATAATGATGTTTTCTAATCGAATAATTTTAATTTAAAAAATACATTCTTTGTTATCTTATTATTTTTTTTATTAGTTGGGACAGATGATTAGCGAATGCTCGAATTGAATGATCGAGAGTTAATAGTCTCAAATTCTAATTCTGAAATTTTTAATTTAATCAAAATATAATTAATTTAGTGTTAATAATTCTATACATAAAAAAAATACTTTCTCTCTGGAAAGTGGAAAGGCACAAATCACATTTTTATTTTGTAGTACAGCAATGCGGAAAAACGATGTTTTTATTTTCTTTTTTCACTTTTTTTTGGAATGTGATCGATAATTTCTCTTAATCAAATTTCTTTAATTATGAAAAATATTGTTTTCACCGTAAACTCACCCGTCTGCCTGCATCTGCTGCCTACGGCGCTCGAGACGCGACATAAATGATAGATCGGACATTTATTTCAGTTGCAGCTGCGAAAGAGGAAAGAGTGAGAATTTAGAAAAGCTCGTAGGCACTACCATCACCATCAATAATTTGGCGGAGGAAACCATGATGCAGTTCCCGGCCTTCATGCGGCAGTTCCCGTCGCCCCCCCTCATCCCCACGTCCACTCTCCTCCCTGTCTGCGCTCACACCCAGAACGACGAGCTCTTCCTCGCCATGGAGGAGTCCGAACTTGAAGAGAAGGTACAGATCCCTCCATCATCCACTATCCCTCTTAGCTTCCTCTCCTTCTTCGGGTCGTAGAACCATGACATCGGATTCGCTACCGCTGTTTTTTGTATAGCGATTACTTACTCGATCGTTTGAAATTGAATCAAAGGTGTTTGATGATATGTCGAAGAGTGCTCGTACATTTCTGATACAGACATTCAATCTTAGGCCTCCCCTGTAAACCGAGGGGTCAAAACTAGTATAATGAAACCCTAATTAAACCAAAAAAGCCAAATTGGTTAGGACTGTTAATGAAACAAGATAGATATCACATCAGGTTTCCTTGGAAAGTTTGGATCTTGCGTAGGTGATTGGAAGAAAATTGTAGGCTTTAACCCAAAATTAAGTGTGCCTGGTAGGAGTGAACGAGCATGCCATGTGAGGAGAGGAGAATTATGAAGGACCATCTTTGTCTGAAAGACTTCATTTCCTAGATGTTTTCCTGAATACTCGAAAAGACTTCATAGACAACATCTTCAAGATAACATTTTGGTCACCCGATTTGCAGTGGAACGAAATCAGGAAGACAAATAGCAACGTTATCGTGATTGGAAAGACAGCCAGCGATCCCAAGGAAGAGTTCAATGCTGATGCTGAAGACGATGATGCAGATAATATAGAGGAATCAGACGGAGATGAATTTGAGCAGGAAACAGGTTGAGATGTTATTGGTTACAGAGATCAATTTCTTTAATCTTGGAGGCTCAGTCTATCTTTATTGCTATCATGTTTCCAATCTTGCCAGCTGACTACTTCCGTTGTGCATTTAGGATTGATAACATGAAATCTATTGGACATATCATTTTCCTTATCTTCATATCCCAAATATTATGTTACCTGGCTTTACAACAGCTCTGCATCTGCTATTACTATTTTCTTATCTCCGTGTCCTGAATATTGATGTTACCTTTTTTTTCTAGAGTATTGTACTTTATGACAGTATCTCACCTGGCTGACATATTTTTGTATTACACATACTGTAGATAGGAATTTGCTTTCTCTTTAACTTTTTGGATTAGTAAGTTGGATTCTGGATAGTACTTCTTTTTTACAAGTACCCACTTTTCTTTAGTTGTCCCACAGTATCCGGGCTACTAGCCCCGATTAAATTGTGTCGTCTTTGATCGGGCACTTGACTATGATGGATGAGACTCCTAATAAAAATTTTCTATATACAAAAAACTCGAACTCAAGACCTCTTTGAGCTTTATTAAATATCCATTTTTTTTACTTGGCTTTTAATCATCCTTTTTTTTCTTCTCGAAAAAAAATGTTGGCTTAAAATATGCATCCCTTAGATCTGGAAGTCTGCCAATGCGGAAATTAACATAATGCTTGTGATTGAATAGACAAGTTCACCTTTGGTTTGAAATTCTAAGATTGTACTTGCTTGAAGTGCTTTTGGAAAATGCACTTCCATATCTTCTTTGGAAGAACTACATTCTATGTCAGTTTCAGTGTTTGAACCTTCTATAACATATCTTGATTCTTGCCTGATCAAACTTGACATCAGCCCCATAAAGTCAAATGAGATCGTTCAGTTCTAATTAGATACAATGAAGGGGCAATTTCATAGCCACTGTCTAGCCCAAAATAACCATATGAAGGATATGAAGAGCATTTTTGGGTCCTTTATTTAATATCTTAAGATCAGGACGCATAGACAAAATGGTCATATATCTGGTCCATCACTTATCCTTTTGTTTCTCCTAGATATTGCACATACTAATACTATGTGAGGATTTCTGTGTGCGTGTTTCAGTTGTTTATGTGGCACTTGCCTTTCAAAGTGTTGTCGTTGGTTCGCAACAGTGATATAAAACCACAGCTCAACCATGAGGGTAAGTTATGCTAACTATTCATGCTTCATGACTACATCATGAAGGTAGTGCGGTATACTTTGCCCTATATATTTATTATCGCTTCATGTCTTCGGGCTTATTTCAAATACAATGTAATACATGTGCTCCTGTTGAGATGACTTAATTTAATCCCGAACATCTACAAATATTTATCGAAAGATGATTAAATGCATATAGCACTAGTAATTAGTTGGGTAATGGACAACCAGTGAACTTAATCCCATTGGAGTTAACAAATTGGAGTCCAATTTACTGGTTTTGAAAGCGAGCTGCAAGTCAAGCAGGAGTCGAGCTTTTTTCCTCTCATAATGGAATGGGGAGTTAGAAAGCTAACCTATGGACAAATGAACATTGGGGCCTTTTTGCCTGTGATCAACTACTGATGATCATTGAGCATCTTTGCCTGTGATCTTTGTGATTTTTTTTATCTGATTTTAATCACTTGTCAATTAAATAAACTATTTATAAGGTCAGTGATTACTAAAGTTAGTAAACGTTGCAATCTATTTTCCGAAACCTCAGATAACGATTATAACATCTAATCATAAAATGAAAAAATAGCAAAAGGAAGATAAACCTTATCCATGTCTTGGTCTTTAAGATTTAGGTAGAACACAACATCAAGGGTCAAGGCAGCTCGCAACCAAGCATGTCAAATAAAAGTATAAAGAAGGTGCTAGGAAATTTCACACAAAGTACGTAAATGGTACATCCTCTTCTTGTCGGTGAAAGAAGATATTGCCCCACTTCCGGAAACATTCAGCCCATGTTTACCATTTCCAAACATAGAATCGGTCGGCAAAATCTTGGATTCGAACAATTTCAATCCTCAACTCCACCAAGAATGAGAAGTCTCATATGAATAGATGCCTGTGTTACTGTGTCACTCAGGAGGAATGCTCAATCTCAATACTCAAATGCTAATTTTGTCTTAATTAATGGTAAAGAAATACAAATTGATGTTGCAAAAAAGAAAATACGCATAATGCTTCATTGTTTTTATCCATCTAAAAGGAGATCATGACCACAAATAATTTAAAACTGTTTTATCTAATAATACGAAGGAAATTTTTTGCTGAATTTCTTTATATTTGGACGTAAGACTTTTTTTCTCAAGAGATAAGTAAATCAAGCTCGATTGACACATCTAATTAGAAGAGTATATCAAATATAATAAAAGTTAATAGTCTCGAATTTAATTCTTGAAATCGTCAATTTGATCACAGAAATATCGTTATATTTTTTTTCTTGATTTTAAATTATTCAAGTGCTAATAATCTTGGACATATGAATTCTAAGCGGATAAATAAAAAATGATAAGCAAATAAAAAAAATGTGATTTATTTTTATAAAATTATTAATTCAATTTCTTAAACAAGTTGATTTTGTTGTTATGTATGAAAGGAGAGACTATTGAAATCGTGTCAAAAAAATTTTAATCATTAAATTTTAGGTGATGACCAAATCTAAATCCTGAGAATAATATCCAGTGCCAGACCACGCCATGAAACAAGACAGACGGCAAATCCAGTGAGAAAATTTCTTTCTCGCCCGTTACACAGATTCTGGGATCGATCCTGTCTGCCATTCCTAGGGAAGATTTGAAAGCAAAAGCAGCACGAAGACGATGGGCTGCAATTTAACTGTTTCCATGGTCGTCCTCTCGCTGCTGCTGCTCTCGCTGTCTTCTCCTTGCTCGGCCATCGACTTCCTCTTCGACTCCTTCACGGCCGCCGCCTCCAACCTCACGCTCGACGGCGACGCCCGCGTCGAGTCCTCCGTCCTCCGCCTCACCAACGACTCCGACTACTACTCCATCGGCCGCGCCTTCTACCCGACCCGTCTGCGAATGCTCGCGTCCTCCGGCGGCACCACCAACCTCTCCTCTTTCTCCACGTCCTTCGTCTTCTCCATAGTCCCGGAGATCAGCACCAGCCCCGGCTTCGGCCTCGTCTTCTTTCTCTCGAACTCTACTTCCCAGCCAGACGCCCTCTCCGGCCAGTACTTCGGCGTCTTCTCCAACTCCACCCGCCAGCGGCCCGGCCCGCTCCTCGCCGTCGAGTTCGACACTGGGCAGAACCCCGAGTTCGCTGACCCCGACGGCAACCACGTCGGCGTAGATCTCAACTTCATCCAGTCCGCCGTCACCGCCGCCGCCGGGTACTACCGGGCCAACGCCTCCGGGCAGCTGGAGTTTGCGCCGCTCGACATGCGCTCCGGCCGCAATATTCGCGCATGGATCGAGTTCGACGGACCGGGGTACCTTATCAACGTGACCGTTGCACCGGCCGGGGAGGCACGGCCACCGCGGCCGCTGATCTCGTTTGCGGACCCGGTGATCGCTAACTACGTGTCGCCGGAGATGTTCGTGGGTTTCTCTGCGTCCAAGGTGAAGTGGGTGGAGGCGCAGAGGGTACTGGCTTGGAGCCTCAGCGACACTGGGACTGCTGCTAGGGAGCTTAACACCTCCAATTTGCCTGTGTTCTTGCCGACTACACAGCCATCAGGCTCAGCGTCTTCGTCGCCCTCTGCCGGGCTTATAGCCGGCATCACCTGCGCGTGCCTCGCCATTGCCGTGCTCTTCTTTTTGGTTCTGTACTACTACAGAACGAAGAAAGCCAAGGAACGGAGAGAGGAGGACGACGACGAGAAGGACTGGGATTTAAAGTATTGGCCCAAGCGATTTAACTACGAGGACCTCTGGAACGCTACCGATGGTTTCTCCAGGGATCGACTCCTGGGGTCTGGTGGTTTTGGAAAGGTGTACAGAGGAATCCTCCAAATCTCGGACTCTGATGGAGTCGACGGTGGTGGAGGCGGAGCAGAAGAGGTGGCGGTGAAGTGTGTGTCCCATGACTCGAAGCAGGGACTGAGGGAGTTCATGGCAGAGATATCCACCACCGGCCGGCTGCGGCACCGGAACTTGGTTCAGATGAGAGGTTGGTGCCGAAAGGGGAACGAGCTGATGCTGGTCTACGAGTACATGCCAAACGGCAACCTCAGCCAGTGGATATTCTCTGACGAGAAGGACCGCCGGCCATTGGATTGGCCGGCGCGCCGGCAAGTGCTGGTGGACGTCGCTGAGGGCCTTCAGTACCTCCACCAGGGCTGGGAGAAGGTGGTGCTCCACCGGGATGTGAAGAGCAGCAACATACTGCTGGACAGCGAGATGCGGGGGCGGCTCGGCGACTTTGGGCTCGCCAAGCTTTACGAGCGCGGAGCGGCGCCGTCCAGCACCAGGGTGGTCGGCACGCTCGGGTACCTGGCGCCGGAGCTGGCGGCAGTGGCCACCCCCACGGCTGCCAGCGACGTGTACAGCTTCGGGGTGGTGGCGCTGGAGGTGGCGTGTGGCAGGAGGCCCATTGAGCGGGCCTTGAGGGTCGAGGACGACGACTGGTTGCTGGTGGACTGGGTGAGGAACATGTACGCGGAGCGGCAGCTGGCGGAGGCCGCGGACAGGAAGATGGCGAGGCATGCGGCGTCGGAGGTCGAGCTGGTGCTGAAGCTGGGATTGGCTTGCTGCCACCCGGACCCGGAGAAGCGGCCGAACATGAAAGAGGTGGTGGAGCTGCTGTTGGCCGCTGCCGACGAGAGTGCTCGAAACCACGGCTCTCTCTCTCTCTCTCACACACACACACACACACACACCATTTTTTGCCCTTTTCTTCCACACCCACGATCCCCCCATTTTTTTCACCACAGAATTTGCATATTCTTTGTATCATGTTCTCTTTTTCTTCTTAATCTTCTTGTTTCATTTTTTGTATGCAAATAGTTAGTTTGATTTGCTATATATTATTTTGAGGTTTCACCTACAAACTAGTAGTTACATTCGTCAACTTTCTGTCTATCGACTTATGTTGTTGCTACAACTTGTTTTTGGAGTAAAATTTTTCAACTTTACTATTTGGACTAACATGATCACCAAGGGTAGTTGAAAAATAAAATCTGGATTAAGATCTTATTTCTTATTTTTTTATCAAACATCTAAAATATTAATCATGAGTCCCACACTTACACTTAAATCCACTTTTTTGTATTCTAAAAAAGAGAAACTAAAATATTCTCTATGAATTAGAATTTGAAGACTAAAAGATGAACTAAATATTTTTTAATCCATCTAGAGTTCATTGTGAACCAGTGAACCAAACAACGCCTAAATTTTTTACTTTATAATTAGATGCCGAAGAGAGGAAAGGACAGAGGAGAAGCAACCACCTTTCCTCTCTCATCGAGCGAAGGATTGGGGGAGCGACAAACCCTCGTGGCTCCTTTTTTTTCTCTGACATTATTATTATTATTATTATTTATCTTGCCATGGAGTATTGACGTGGATGAGAGAGATATGCATGATTGGCTGTGAGCTATAAGCACAAAATGAAAAACCGACAATAGCCGATGATATGTTCGCATTTGAAAGATTTTACAAGTTTGATGATCACATAATTATAAATTGTATTTTAGAGACCATAATGATAAAATATTAAAATTGGATGACTTTTGAAAATTTACTTTATTTTTTGATAAAATGTCTACCAATTATAAATTGTTTGTTCAGTTTAGCCAATGATCATTGAGATATGCTAGTATGGGCGACGTATCGAATCTAGTAGTTACATAACTTGTTGTTTAGAAATACTATTATAATGACAAAAAATTAAAAAGGAAAGGTGGACCCCACTTTCCCACTTAAATAGCACCTCATTTGACCTCAAACCCACTCACCCAACATTATAAAACCCCATTTAACCTGCCATTTTCTCTCTCATCCGAAAATGGAAACTCACTCACCTTGATTGTGTCACCAAGGGCCAAGGAGAACCAATTCAAGCTCATTCCATGGTGGAATTGCAGCAAGGAAAGGAGGAAGAAGATGAGGTGCTGAATCAAAGAGAAAAATGGGAGCTACAACATATTTAAAGAAAAGGAAAAATAGGAGGCTCAAGAAAAAGAAGTGCAAATAGGGTTAAACTTGGACAAGAGGTATGTAAAAGAGGATCCTCTTCTTCTACTTAGATTTGTGTTCAATTTGGATAAATTGTTCATGAGAAGGAGGAAGTATGTATGAAGAACCTAGGATGCATGTTTAGGAGTTGGATTATGAGAAAACCATAGAATGCTTATTAGGTGTTTGATAAAATATATTTAAGGTGATAATCTCTCTTACCTAATGATTATGAAGTAGGAACGCATTATGATAGTTATTGTTGCTAAGCAAAGAAGATCATGAATTAATATAGAAGTTTATAGTTTATTCAAAGATAGGAACATATAAAAATTCCGTCCAAATCTCGTAGCTGCTGTTTAGAGGTCATTTTAACTAGGCTACAGTTGCTAAAAAATTTAATATATGGAAATGTAGGCCTCGAAGTCTAGTTTGCATAGCCACTGATTTTACCTTATTGTGAGATGTAGTGTAGCAGTTATGACCAAAATACTAGGGCACTATCAAACTGTTCCGAACCATGACATGTTCGTTTTGTAAAATACTTAGTAAACTGGAAAGATATTATTATTGGTTGATATTTAGGTTGAAGATATATGCTTGAATGTAGCTTCAAATGGAGTTGGTCTTATATGATTTGGATATATATACAACTAGAGTTATAAATTTACGATTCATGTTTAAGTTCATGCTTATAATTATTATGCATGCCTAAGGTGCATGGCAAACTCATTTCTTGAAAGAATCATAGATTACTCACGAGTCTAGTGACATGATTGATGTTATGCCATGTATGTGATGTTTAAATGTTCAGTTTCATGTTAAGATATGACCTAGGACATTCATCACATGAACCTAGAGCGAATCAGAGATTAGGAAAAAGGGGAAAAAAATCGGACGGGAGCCCGATACGGCCGTATTGATTTGTACGGGCTGCCCAAGATTCTTTCGCTCGGAAGGATACGGCCCAACGAATCGAGGTGTATTGACCGATACGACCGTATTGGGCAATACGGGTAGGCTGTATTGATAGATACGACCGTATTGATCAATACGGCCAAGGTGTATTGTTCAACACGGGCAATTCACTCCTGATGCGTAGAACTTTATATTTTGATCTATTTACGATTTGATTATTCCTAAGCATACGTTTCTAAGAAGGAAGATAGATGTTCACCTTTTTTCTTATATGTAATTAAGGATGTCAAAGATAATGATGTGATGTTTGACGATAACCTAGACATGATTTGCATGCTCAGCCGTAACTAGGTTAAAAGATGAATAATGTGATGATTGTATTGATGCTTGATGTATTGTAATTAAAAGATGGATTGAGATTAGTTTTGATACATCATTATAGGAGAAGTAATGTCTTCACTAGACGTGGTGATGTACTTCCCAAGGCCCAAAGGTGGGGCGATGTGGTCTGATCAACCAAAGATGATGTTGTGTCAAAACCCCTAATCAAGATAAGATAATTAAAATGCACATGTGACGCGGGGACGACTTATAAAAAGTTAAAGTAACTTCTAAAATGTCACATGATAAGAAGATGAAAGATGATAATGACATGAATGAAGAAGTTAAGCCCAAGGTGCTATGTGCATTGAAAGTCAGTGCTAAGTAAAGATATTCATGTCTAAGGAAGCATTATATCGATAATGCTAAGTATGGTGCATTATATCGATAATGTCAAGTAAAGTAAAGTTATGATGAACTTATAATGCATTATATTGATAATGCATAAGCAATATAAGAAAGAAAGTAAAGATGAAAGATAGACTTAAAGTTAAGTTTTTGAGCATGATTGGCTAAGAAGATAAAGTAAAGCAAAGATGATGGTCATATGCTAACCTTAAGATGGGTTAAAACCCTATGTTATGCTCCATGTTTTATTATAATGTTTATATGCATGTCATGTAGGTTTCTGCATATACGGGTGATATGATTCACCTATTCTTCGACCTTTACATACTCTAACGGGATGAAAGTCCCCTGCTTCTGGATCTTGCAGGTGCGAAATAATAATGATGCTTATATAATGATGGCGTTGCTCAATGATGACTAATGCACATAGTTAAGTATGGATTGTCAGAGTCAAGTTATGTTGTTATCTTTCTCCTTTTTATCATGTTCTAAAGAATGTTATCACCTTCAGACAAAGTTGATGTATGTCAAGTTTATGTCAATGACCTTTATGGACAAGTATGTTTATGTTTAATGACAAGGTTATGGGTTATGTCTCTTGTTAATCATGTTTAATGTCTTCCGTTGATTCATTACTCGTGTCATGATCTTATATGTCTTCCGCTAATTTTATCTTATGTCGATCTATTTTCCTTTGTCATGTTCTTAAGTCTTGTATGTTGATCATGATTGTCAATGGTCAAGTCAAGTTCATTGTCTCGTAGTTTCGAAGACCATTTCGAGCACGTGGCGAATGTCGATTCGTCCACGCGTCGGGGCGCGTTTTCGGGGGGTTACAGTTACATATCAGAGCCTAAGGTTTGACTCTAAAGTCTGAATGTCTTAGATGATTAAGGCATATGTCTATATCAAAGTTGTCCTAAAGATCAAGTTCTTAGTCTCTAAGAAGTCCAAGGTTCATGTGCAAGACGTCATGAGCAGCCATCAATTTATGAATGCATCAAGTAAGGATCCTATGCTTATGTAAACGCTAATGATTTAATATATGCTTATTGTTAGATTATAGATAAACGAAAAGAGAGTCCATCATGATGGGATAGACACGATGGACAATATGTATGATGAATGATGTGCCTTCATGGGAAGAACGACAAAGGTCGCCAAACAACAACAACAACAACAACAACAACAAAACCTTATCCCACTAGGTGGGGTCGGCAAAGTTATGGAAAATAATGAAGGTTATGGCCAAATCATTATTATGAAGTTTAAAGAAGATTAAACCTCCGACGTTGATGGGAATAGGAACCCAAATGAGGCGAAGGTATGGAAGAACCTCATAATAAACAAGTTCAAAAGTATCTATTATGCAGATTAGTACATAGGGGAGAGCAAGAAGAATGCATGAACCCCCAACGAGGACATGTGTCAATGGATGTCTATCACAACAAGTTGTGGGATATCAAAAAATGTATATAGTGTGAAGATTCTTGATATAATCATAGGGTTAAGTTCGAAAGTTTTTAATGTTGATGATACAAGGATTCATATGCAAGTGTCATGATCAATCTTTAAGTTTAGGGATGTACATTTGCAAGCCCTTATATGCATCTTATGGATCGATGACCTTATTGAATTTCTTGAGGGCAAAATGGAAAGTCATGAGTTGCATAACTCATAAGTTTGAACATAAGGTTTCTACTTTTGAGAAAAATAAATATCATCGAACAAGGAAGTATATAGCTTAAATTATGACTCAAGGTTGGAAGATGTGTCAAAGGGCAAAATTTCGCTATTCCTTGATTATATGGATCAAGCTATAGAAAAAGGAACAACAAGAAATTAAGAGAAGTTTGGTGATTCAAATGTAGAAGTTGTATAATTTCTCATCCTGTAGAAAGTTGAGATATCATGAGATTAAGGATCACCATTTAATCAATATTCTTAATTAAGATAATTGTGATCAATTGAGTAGACTGAATCATATAAGGAGGAGGGTTTACGGTTTAAAGAAGAAACCATTACTTCAAGGGAACTTGATAGGGATGGTGAGGGTAGACTATAAAATAGTCATTACCTAATAAAGGAGTATGAAAAAGCTATAAATCTTATGTTGAAGGAATGATCTATGTTGATGTCTTATGCACATAGATGTTTATGAATTATGCTTACGCAATGTATAAGAAGCTAGGTTTATCTTATTAAGACCAAGGAGTTAAAAGGTCATCATGGTAACTTAAGAAGGATATAATCATATATTCCATGATGCATTAATTATAAGGATGGTGAGTAAACAACGTAATCACTTTTATGATTATATAATGACTTGAGAGATCAATGAATGAAAGTAAGTAAAGTACTCAATGGAGCAATAATGACAAGATCGTCGATTAAAGAAGTTCATACTCTTTTCTAGCTGAATATACCTAGGAAAACTAGGATATTTAAATCTTTGGTTGAAAGGTGACAATGAAGCCTAAGGACAATTGATTAATTCACTTTAATAGCATTTCATGAAATGATGAGCTCCCATTGATAAACTTGAGTAATGATTCAAGGTGAATGTTAAAGATGAATTCTTGTGAATGATTATCATTTTGAAACCTTCAGGTAAGATTACAGTAGATGATGTACCAAGGTTGTTGGAGCAATAACATACATGAGAGGTTCAAATCATAGAGATTCTTTGGGGATCATGGTAGTTAACAAGAAGAATTATAGTTAAATTTAATCTCAAAAGAAGAAATATCTTTGATGAGAAACAAATGAATGTGACTACATGATGATTTCTAAACTAACCATCTCTTAGAAATGAAGATGAATGACAATGAAAGTGAAAAGAAGGATTGATTTGATAAAAGAAAACATGTTTAAGAAAATAAGTGGAGGATAATGAAGAGACTATTTATGTTAGTAATCCAATGTTCTATCTCAATATTGTTGTTAAAAAAAAGGAAGAAGAAAATGATATGAATTGATAAGGACAAGACACGCAAAAGCATTATGATCATAAATGTGTCGAGGATAATGATGTATGAGCTTATGTACTAAGCATATGGGGCAACATGAATTATTACAAATGGTTTTCTGGTATGAGCATGTGAAATCTTAGGAAATTGTAAAGCCCCATTAATTTGATGGTATATACTTATGTAAATATTTTTGAATCAATAATGTTATTATGAATGATATGTCGAGAGCAAGTGCCTAAAATGAAGTCTATTAGGAACTGAATTTCGTGAATATCAATATTAATTGATGAAAGTGCAACAATGACTATTATGATATGCAATTGAATTTAATGAATGGGATTATGATAAGCTAGTTCAAGATAATGCCTTTATATGACTAATTATCATAAAAAAACTTCAATAGATGATGAGAATGATTAAGAGCGATTTTTAGAGAAAGGACTAAAGTTATGGTACGAAAGGTTTCTCATTGAATGTATGGAAAATCTAGAAGTTACTAAAGTGGATGCTTACCCAAAGTGATAAATATGGACACTCTAGCTCAAAGTATGTAAGTGGAGTTGCTTGACGGGATTAAAGAATATTTAATGAGACTTTCGAGTATAACTGTTTATATTAAAGGAAACATAGTTTAAATGTGGGCTTTCATAGATTTCAGATGCTGAAATCATTCATATGAAATGATGATGATGGAATACAATGAAAAAAAAACTAAAGTATAGGATAAAGAATTTATGAAGATAAGATTTAATCATGAAGTGCACTTAAGTTGTCCATAAGAAAGAATGATGACTACTAAACTAACGTAACTTCTAAGATGTCACATGATAAGAAGATGAAAGATGATAATGACATAAATGAAGAAGTTAAGCCCAAATGGCTATGTGCATTGAAAATCAATGCTAAGTAAAGATATTCATGTCTAAAGAAGCATTATGCTAAGTATGGTGCATTATATCGATAATGTCAAGTAAAGTAAAGTTAAGATGAACTTATAATGCATTATATTGATAATGCATAAGCAAGGTAAGAAAGAAAGTAAAGATGAAAGATAGGCTTAAAGTTAAGTTCTTGAGCATAATTGGCTAAAAAAATAAAATAAAGCAAAGATGATGGTCATATGTTTACCTTAAGATGGGTTAAAACCCTATGTTATACTCCATGTTTTTTTATAATGTTTATATGCATGCCATGTAGGTTTTTGCATATAGGGGTGATATGATTCACCTATTCTTCGACCTTTACATACTCTAACGGGATGAAAGTCCCTTGCTTCTGGATCCTACATGTGCGAAATAATAATGATGCTTATACAATGATGGCGCTGCTCAATGATGACTAATGCACATGATTAAGTATGGATTGTCTTAGAGTCAAGTTATGTTGTTATATTTCTCCTTTTTATCATGTTTTAAAGACTGTGTGTCGCCTTCAGGCAAGTTGATGTATGTCAAGTTTATGTCAAGTGACCTTTATGGACAAGCATGTTTTATGTTTAATGACAAGGTTATGAGTTATGTCTCTTGTTAATCATGTTTAATGTCTTCCGTTGATTCATTACTCGTTTCGTGATCTTATATGTCTTCCGCTGATTTTATCATATGTCGATCTATTTTCCTTTGTCATGTTCTTAAGTCTTGTATGTTGACCATGATTGTCAATGGTCAAATCAAGTTCATTGTCTCGTAGCGTTCCAAAGACCGTTCCGAGCACGTGGCGAATGTCGATTTGTCCGCGTGGGGGGGGGGGGGGGGGGTTCAATTATCCATTGTTAATATACAATATGACCCTTCTGGGGCAAGGAAGGGATTCAATCTCACCGTAGACTCACTCATTGATCACCATGCATGATTCTGTATCTTATTCAAAATAGTCCCCCCAAACAAATATCAAAATCAACTTTTTCAATTTGTTTTATGTGCATGACTTTAGTTTGATAAGTTAAAGATCTGCTGAAACAACTATTTTTCTCCTAATTGATAGGTTGATTTTATCTTTTGTTCAACAAAACAAGCCTGCTGTTCACGAAGTTAAATATACAATTATTTTAATTTTGAAAATGGTTAAATGCTTTTAAAGTTTTGAAATTTGTTGCATGTGGTATTGAAACATGCAATGAAATATTGTTTTATGATTTTTTTCTCCTTACAAATATTTCTCTTGTAAAATATGATGGAGGATTTGGTTCCTCTTGGGGGTTTGAGGAGTGACCCTGCCCAAAGGTGGTGGGGTTAGGGCGCATGGGAAAATATAGACCTTGCCTTCAACAAGGTTGGGTCTCTAATTGCTGTGCTCCCCTCTCAATTTTGTTTTTACTTTTTAAGTATGTTAAAAGTGCAAATATTATTTTATAAATACTAAAATTTTGATGGAATTGGAAAGAAAGAACAAATGATAAAAGTTTCATATGCTAATGTCAAAGTATTTTATTTTATTTTGTTATGAAGGGAGGCTCGCTAGTCTGATATAAGGAAATTAAATGTTGAAAATAAAGAAATACATATGTCCCATTGGTGAAAATCGAACTCGAAATCTTTTGATATTCAAATCGAGGGATGAGACTACGCCCTTGTTTTCAAAGTATTTTACTTTAGAACTATGCACAAGTGAAAAGCAAATTAAATATCCAGCTAATATGTCGGTAAAAGGAGTATACAACATATTTTTTGCATTGTAACATTTAGCACACAATTTTGAATGCAAGGTAAATCTATTTTGTGTATATTTGTAAAATCATTTGTTTTTACGGTGGAAACTCGAATCTCAAACTGCACATAGTAGATAATTATATCTTAAAAAATATACTGTTAAGATACAACTCACTAGTTGAGTTGTATGCTAGTGAACATAATATATTACTTATCTCTTTTTTAACTCTCTCATATCTCTTGAATATTAATAACATTCATTAACAAATCATAAAATTAGAATTAATCATATCTTCTAGGAGGCAAAAGTAGTAGGTTGTGGGTGCAATAGTCGTGGTGATAGTAGGTGAGGAGTCTGGTTGTTTGTCATCCACTTGTTTTGGATGGGTTTCCATCAATCTCATGTTGAACACCTAATTAAATCATGACATGCATGTCTTCTCCTTAGTTCTTCTTCATCACTTGTGCATGCCTTTGTTAACAACAAGCACCTCCACCGTTTCTGCCTCCGGAGACCACCACACTTATATATTCTTAAACGCCTTGCCCTCCTCAATTAATTCCCCAGCCAGGCCATCCAGCATACTCAATTCACCAGATTGAGCTTGCTAGGCCATCCAAGAGTTTCAAGTACAGTGGCAGCTGCTTGCTTCCAAAGGAAAGTGATTGTCACCACCACCAAATGCACAAGATTTTGATGCTTCAACTTACCGAGCGTTTCCATTTCGGCCAAGAATTCTGATTCACCTCTATACCCTCTTAGATAGGTGAAGCGGAATTCTGCACAAAATATATAGTATTTTGGAAAAAAAAGGTGATGAATCCTTGGTTGAGATGGAAACCTTGGTAAGGTGAATCGTAAGTGGAAATCATCCAAGAAGTGTGAATGATATGTTTTGACAACAATTTACATCTACTTAACATATTGATAGGAATTGATGGGTGTATTATATTAATCCTTAAACGATATGAGAACTCTCTTTAATCATAGATACTGCTTCTATTCCTAATCACAATTTACCTATACTTTCCTATATGACCATATAACAAAAATGGACCAAGGTTTCGTTGAATTCATTTCAATGCCTCTTCTTACCCTTATTGCTACTTTATAATTTGACACATATTTGGAGTTGCTTTTGTACTAATTCTGTTTGTCATATTTAACTTGAATGTTGTTTTCTTTGTTGATTCAAAACGATATGGTTCACATTCATGTAAATCCTGTGGAGCCCATGCCATCTCATTTATGTCACAAGTTTGTGGTAAGATGTTTCATACTATTCAAATTTCAAACTGTAAGGTTGATGTTTTTCTAAGGATAGTATGTAAAGGTTTACCTCATGTTCCTCTTTAATGCTACCCTTCATATGGTGTTTTAAATATGGTCTTTAGGAGAATTACAGATTAAGTAAATGAAACAGTGCACTAACTACTATTTTTCATTGTATCAGGTTTGTTGTTTTGCCTTCCACTAATAATCACTGATGAGTTATTTTGGTTGCAGACACTTGATTCAAAATGCCAGAAGTTGCAGGTGTTAATATCTTTACTAGAAAGAAAAAACCGTGGCTGTGAAATTTCACATTACTGCATAGGTTGCCATTTAACAAACCATGTAATCCTGAAATAACATTTTCTATCATGCCTTTCATGCTCATGCTTGGACGCAAACATAGCATGTCAAACTGGAAAAGATTAAAATAGCTCGAGGTTGCGTTTATCATATCAGGGAAAATTGTCTATGTGATTCTTTTTCGTAAACAAACTCACTATTTCTATGCACTTTACATTCTGTACTTGGGAGGTGTACTGTGTATATGAGCTCTTCCATTAACATTATTGTCAATCCATTATTTAGACTTTCATTGAAGTCCTTTGAGATTATTCTAACAGGACTCATATGCACCCTTTCTACAAGTACAGTTGCTAATTGTTTCAGAATAAATGGTTACTCACTTGTTTGCCAGATTGAAAAATGTTCAATAGTTTATATGGCATTTCCTCCTACATTGTCTTGACTTTGTACTTTGTAGAATCTCACTATCCTTACTTTTGACTTGGAAAAATCCTGCTGAATTAAAGTCCAATGTGCAGTATGCATGGTTGACTTATGCTTATATGCGAAGAGAACCGTCTTTCAAGGTAGATTTTCTGCGGTACAAGATATCAAAGTACAGTTGAATGATATGCTTTTGTTAAACTGCAAGAGCATGTTAGAACCTTATTGCAGTTACCATTTCACAAATCAACATACATGCTACAGTGTGCACACAATTCTGCAATAAATACAACTTTGAGCTTCTAAGAACAGCAAGTGACTATCTACGCCGTGCCGGAAGGACAAGACAAATCGTGTAATCCAAGGACACTTGTTGTGTCACCAATCTCATAACAAAGGAGGAAAGATTTGTGTTGCATAGGTTTAAGAATGAATTGATGTTTGAATGTGAAGAAACTATTTGTTTGATGTGAAAATTCTTCTCTCTGCAGATTTTGTATCATATGTGGGAAAACTGGAGAAAAAGTTGTGTTGCAATTTGCAAATGTTCAGTTTGGTTGAACTCTGGTTATATGGAAAGGATCCAAACAGTGCTATTTGTGTTTATCCAGGAAAAGGAAATAAATCAGTTGCTCGTGTGAACACTTTTGTTCTTCAAAAGGGCAAGCTAAGAAGGATGATAGCAACAAAAGCTTCAGCAGATAAATGCAACCAGCAAATCCACAAATCGTGCACGAAGTTATTGGAAAAGTTTCACGAGAGTTCTCTCTTTACTCCAACACCCAAAAGTTGCTTTTCCTAATTATTTCTTCTCCATGTCCTTTCATGTGTGTGTTTAATGCCACTGCAAGCTATATTTAGCTTCTAAATTAAATGAATTTTTTTCACTCAGCACAGTTTTTTTTTATTTAGATCGAGGGATGAATTTACTTGAAAAATCTTAATGGCGTGGGTGATTGGTTTTGTGCTGTAATATATAAAATCAACTTTAAGATCTTGGAGAATAAAACTGAAACACAATCTATCAAGGGAGAAGAGGTTTATCATCAGTAGCTCAAATATTAGCTATGTGATCAAATTCAGAGGGAAATCAGACTGCCCATGGAATTGAATTTCATCCTCAGTCCAACTTCGGGTGTGGAATTTTATCTGAATTTCTTAATTAAGTTGCAATAAAACACTTCAATATATAATTAAAAATTGAACCAGTTGTTTTAGATAAAAATACTAAAATTGTGACTTGGTCCTTCTCTTTCTTGGTAATTTTAAAAGATACCCTGGACGTTGGAACTTTCTATTTCTTAACGATAAGTACAACCTTTTTCATAGTCCAAACTATAAAGATGTAGGCATGTTTTATCAACATCTCACAGTTAACCTTTTCCCTTAAATAGTTATTCTGCAGAGGAAAGAAGCCACACATCTTTCCTTGACCAGCTCCTCATAGCCCCTTATATTTTTCATGATCAAACCTCCTTATATGATTGAAAAAGCAAAACAGTTTAACAAAAACACTAATATTCTGTCCATTCATTTGAGAAATTTCAAAACCACTTGAGATCATTAATCTCTGTCAGACTTTGCTTGTGAACAAGGATGGACAGAGGAACTTGATGAACTACTACAAAATTAGGAAAAGAGAACTTAGTTCTAAAAACCTGTGATGGCTAATTAATGACTAATAACATTCATATCATATTTCATAAAATCGACATAAGTTTCATTCTCTGTCACCAAAGCAACAATATTAACATGAGACCACACATGGCTGCAGGTGGCCAATGAGAGGCCACCTGTTTGGATGCAAAAAGAAGGCCATTCATTTCAAAAGGTTTCATCTCATACATTTCATGCAATGATCCCAACTAAAAAAGGTTTCAAGTCCCAATCCACTTCCCTTAATCCTTCCCTTTTTAAGCACTTGATCCATTTCCATTTCCTGCATGCAACTGTGTGTTGTGTGCAGTGGTGCAGTTGAGCAGCAGCAGGAAGCCACCTGGGAGAGACAACAATGGCGTACCCTCTTGATGCCAACTCCTACAGGATCCTCCACGAGATCGGGAGCGGCGTGAGCGCCGTCGTCTACAAGGCCGCGTGCCTGCCCATGTCCTCGACCGTGGTGGCCATCAAGTCCATCGACCTGGAGCGCTCCCGCGCCAACCTCGAAGACGTGCGGCGCGAGGCCAAAGCCATGGCGCTCCTCTCCCACCCCAACGTCCTCCAGGCGCACTGCTCTTTCACCGTCGACCGGCACCTCTGGGTGGTCATGCCGTTCATGGCCGCGGGCTCGCTGCAGTCCATCGTCTCCTCCTCGTTCCCCGACGGGCTCCCGGAGCCGTCCATCGCCGTGGTCCTCAAGGAGGTCCTGCGCGCCCTGTCCTACCTCCACGGCCAGGGCCACATCCACCGGGACATCAAGGCGGGCAACATCCTGCTCAACTCCGACGGCTCCGTCAAGCTGGCGGACTTCGGCGTCTCCGCGTCCATCTACGAGTCGAACCTCTCGTCGTCCGCGTCCCTCTATATGTCCTCGTCCTCGTCGTCCTTCTTTAACGACATGGCCGGAACGCCCTACTGGATGGCCCCCGAAGTGATCCACTCCCACATGGGCTACGGCATCAAGGCCGACATCTGGTCGTTCGGCGTCACCGCCCTCGAGCTCGCCCACGGCCGCCCGCCGCTGTCGCACCTGCCGCTGTCCAAGTCGCTGTTGATGAAGATAACGAATCGTCTGGGCCTCGACGAGTTGTCGTCGCATGGAAAGGAGAACCGGAAGGACGGCGGCAGCAAGAAGAAGAAGAAGAAGTTTTCCAAGGCGTTCAAGGACATGGTGGACGCATGCCTCGCGCAGGACCCGTCGAAGCGTCCGTCCGCCGACAAGCTCCTCCGCCACCCCTTCTTCAAGAACTGCAAGACGACTGACTACCTGGTCAGGAACATGCTGCAGGCCGTACCCACTCTGGAGGAGAGGTTCAAAGTGAGGAAGCCGATGGCCGAGAGCGTGGACGACGACGACGCCGACGGCCTGGTCGATGGGGCGGTTTCTCCGGTGGCCAAGAACCGTAGGCTGAGCGGGTGGATCTTCGACGAGGAAATGGTCGAAGTGAAGCCGGTTTACCCGGCGGAGAGCGACGATAAGTTCGCCGTACGCCGGTGCAATACGTACGGGGGCGAGGAACTTGTCAACCGTGCATGCCATCCCGACGCAGTGCCAGTCCCTATATTGCCTACGGAGTGCAACAAGGGCCACGAGTTGGTGAACCACGGGAGGAAGAACGGCGAAGAGAAGGAACGCGACGACGCCGAAGACGACGGCGACGAGAAGTACGAGGACAAGCAAGAGGTAGAGGTCGATGGTGCTGCGTGCCAGGCTCAGGGGCCGTCGGAGGCGGCAGCGGCGGCGGCGACGTTAGTGTTGAAGCAGTTCCTGGTGCCGAACTTGGTTTCTCTTCTGAACAGCTTAGACCTGCAGCGCGGGGTGGTGATGGACGTGTTGGCGCGCTGCGGCTGCGGCGGCGTGTTGCAGGGTCGCGAGGACGAGCACGCGGCGAAGCAGCAGCAGCTGTGGGGTTATCTGCTAAGCGTGCAGCAGACGGTGAACGATCTGAACCTGCAGTTGCAGAGTGAGATGAAGAAGAACGCTCAGATGCAAGAGGAACTGGAGCAGCTCAAGAAAAATATGACCAAGGGGAGCGACGAGAAATAAGACTGCTAATTAATTAACAAATGGTAGATAAAAACTAATTATTAAAAGAAAAGTAAAGATATCTCAAAATGTGCATGTTGATTTTATCATGTACTATCTATATGTGTGTAAAAATTCCATTTTGTCATGTAATATATGACTGATTCCCTCTAAGCTTTCAACTTTGAAAAATGTTTCTTTTTACAATCTTCAAATTTTGATACTATAAAAATTTCAATTTGTTACTAATTGAATCTCATGTTCTAATTTTTTTTTGAAAGAAATGATATGAATTAAAAAAAACAAACATAATATTGAAATGAGATTGAACAAGTTTTTCACTTTCAAGTTTAATTAATCAGGATTGATTAAACTTTCTAAAAAAATAATTTTTTTCGACTAAAAAGTTATTATTTTATTAACCATTTAAGGTAACTTAAATATATTTTCTCACTTAGCAGTTTTATAATTTTTATTACATTATAATCGAGATCACGTTCCAAATGTCTGATATCTCCCGTAAATGTAAACAAAAGCTAAAAATCATATCATGCATAGAAAAAGGTTAAAAGAAATGAGATAAAATGAAAAATAGAAAAAAAAAAGAAGAAAGAAGAAGACGACTTATTAAAATAAAAAATGGGTTGGCTTTTGGGGTATCCCGCGCTTCCTCTGCGGTTTCTTTTCCCATCCGCTTCCGCCTCCACCACCACCACCACCACTCGCTCCTCTCGGCTTCCGCTGCGGCCGCTGCCCTCCGGCGCGGTGATCCGCTCGAAAGGCATGGCCTGGTACGGAGATGGAGAGACGGAGAAGGAAACGAGAGAGCTCCGCCTCCTCATCAGTCCCACAGGTCGGTACCAAGTTCAAAACTACCCTCTCTCAGCTGGGGATCGATATGGCCTCCATGTCTGAGTGCTAAGTTACCTGTTTCTTTGAACTATATGCATGTGAGCCTTCGCTATGCTCTGAATAGCTGCTTTGGATGCTGGTAGTGGTAATCTTAGGGTTTAGGGTTTTGGCAGAAGGAAGGACTGTTGTCATGGGGGCGCGCTGGTAGAAGTTGGGTTCAATATTTGTTATGTATGATCTCAATTTCTCTATGTTCTTTCCTGTTATCTTTCTGTTGCCTTTGTTTATAGTTCCTAATGTTACATTGTAAGATTTCAATTGTATTGCTGTCTATCACATGTTCATATGTGCATCTTCATGCAGTGTTTTCCAATTATATCGTCACTTATACTTTTCTATTTGTATTGTGCAATTTTCCTATCCAAAGAAGATATTCAATAATGTTGTTATTGTGATTATTGATTTCTTCCAGTGTCTTCTGGTTCAAATGCATCAGGAAATGCTGCTGGCGGAGAAGGATGTTTCTTGTCTTTGCGTCATCCACGATCAGGTTATCTTTAGCTTTTCCAATGTACAAAATTCTGCAGATAAAATTGATAAATTTTAGTCATGTTTTAGTTTCTCATTTACATATAAAACACATATTCAATGCCATAAGCCTCTGAAGCTTGTATAGATTTTCCTAAAGTTAGATGTGAACCAAATCGATATCTTGGACTGAATTTCATTTACATTGTTTTGTCGCATCCAATTTGACCCAACCCATGCAAAGTCGGTTGGTCCATTCTTACTCATCAACATATTTTGTTTTTTGGGGGGTTTTAGTATATGGGTGCATTCAACTTGAAAAACACATTTGTACATTCCTCCTCATTTTACACAAACATATATATATATATATATGGATGACTAGAAATGGCTAGTCCTCCTTTGCCACTCAAAAAAAAAAAAAACTTGAAAATGCCACTTCATACCAGGACATATGAATTATCTGAATTACACCATTCCATATATAAGTAGCCTAAAACGAACATTATAATTTCTACCATTCTTTCACAAAATAATTTCCAAAGTAATTTAACACTCCATCGGCTGTCTTCTAGTTCAACTTGAATGTCATGTTCATTAGTTTCCTTGGCTTATTTGGTTAAAGATTTTTATCCTGTTGTCTAATTCTCTTATATTACAGGGCAGCCAACAAACTACATTCTTATGGATGGTTCTCTTAAAGAAATGCATTGGTTTAAGCAGTCTTATGGATCTTGGTTCCTGGGAGATTATGTTTGTCAAGGTATTCTAGTAAATGCAATCTCAAATCAGCTTGCACATTAGATTGTTTTTCTTTTTCTTTTTTGTTTTCGAGGAACTGGAGTAGAGAGATGACTAGCAAGGAATGTATTCATCCATTTTTTATTATTATCTAAGAAAAAAAAACTTAACATGATTAAGATTTAAAGATCGCATGAAGAATTTTTCTCAAAAGAGAAACAACCTTATATCAAGGTCCAGTGGCATATATTGCCAACCCACAGCTTTAACATCAGTTTGTATTGTATTTTGTATCATTTGAGTTGCTTTTGAATAGTATTCACATATTTAAATCAGTTATTGATTCAGTTGTATACTAAAATGTGAGTACAATATATAACAATTGATAATAACCATCTTGTCATTAACATTACAATATCTCATGTAGTCTCGTTCATCTTACATCTTCTCTTTGACACTACAGATGGCAGTTTATATATATCTACTCCAGTTGATCCTATTTTTATCCTCTTACCACTTTTTGATGCTGCCCGTATGAAGGTATATTCAAATATGAAATTTCAGCCATATTAGAGAATTTCATGGTTCTTTTTTCACTACTTTTACAGCTCCTATGCTGATTATTTTGGGGAATTACTTGTATTTGCTAAGTGCTTGAGGAGGTTGCTCATGCTCTCAATTTGTGTGCACCATAATCTAGTGAATTAATTAATTTACTGGGAACCTTTTACAAGAATGTTAACATTCATCTTCTCAATAAAAGAACGGTAATATTCATTATGCAGCTTGTGCGGTTACAGCACAAAAGCTAGTTTGAAACCCTAATTTGAATTAATCTTACTTCTTGTGCTATGCACAACTTTAGACCATGCTCTTTCATCTTCTGTTCAATTGCTGTTGACTTCGATCTACATTTACCTTGTCTTTTAATGTGTCATTTTCCCTTATAATCTATCACTTCTCCTCTAAAATGAAATGTTATAGTAGTTTGTTTCCTAAGAAACATGGGATAGGCTTTTCCTGAGGGGAAGAAACACAGCATATATTGAGTACAATGAATCTGCAAATGCAGAAATTGCAGGGCATGATATACACGGAAACAACAATACAATTGTGTTATTTGTTACTTTTTCAGTCACATAAGATAAACATTGTGTAATATCTATGGCATATTTTAAACTGACTTAGATTTGGTCTATCAATATTAAAGATTAGAAAGTTAATGATTGCTTCACAAGGCAAAGACGTGGGATGGTCCAAAATGGACAACTGTTCATGAGCTACTAAAAAACATGAAACCTTATATGATGGATATGCCTTAACTATTGTTTTTGAAAATAAGTTGAATATTCATAGTATACATTGTGGTTTTATTGTATCAAAACTATTTCTGTAGACTATACAGAGCAACATCGTACGGAACTACAAATGCTCAATAACAATACACTATGCAGTTTTAGATATCACAAAAAAGGTCAAGAAAACATGAAGCGCTTGTGTGGAAAAAATCAGAAAAAGATAAGAAAATTAGATTTATAATGAGGCGGTATTCTTCTTGAAGGTTTTATTGTTGTAATGAAACAATATTCTTCTTTCAAGAAGTAAAAAACTTCAGTCTTCCTTTTGGAGGAAAGGATGGCGACCCATAACTTATAGAAACCATGATTTTCTAAGTTATTACTGTAGGTGATTGAAGCTTGATCCAGTCAAGTATTATGACATTTGGTACTTAATTTGAGTTTGTGCTTATAAAAGAGTGCAAAATGGTACAGTACCAGTATCACAATGATTTGTCACTGCCTTATTGCCATGTAGCCTGAATTTCATAGTTGGAGGTGCAATAATAGGTTGACAAAACTAGAGTGAAGGCTTTAGAATATGCGAGAGAACACTTTCTGAGAAAAGAAAGAGAAAAACATGAGGAGGTTCATAGCATCTTTTTTAGGAAAGGATGACTACTAAGGTTGGGTAGTCATCCTGTTTGTATTAAGAAATCAAAATTTATGAAATTTCAAGCATGTATGCAAAACAAGAAAAGAAAAACAAAGGAAACACCAAATTATGGCCACCAAAATGCTATGTAATTCCCCACCTGCTCAACAAAAAAGAAAGTGGTGTACAATGTGCTTAATATCACATCTCTTTCCCAAAGAACCGAGGAAATATGTAGTTATGAGTCATATAGGTAAAATAAAATAATTAGTACAACTATAATGGATCAGAAATCGTAGCTATAGACAACCTAGTTTCAGTTTTTCGTCTGGAAGACTGGAACAATATGAACCCCCTCTGCTTGAGACAATGAAAATCCTTTGTCAAGCTGTTATGTTGTCAGTATTCTTATTTCTTTACTTGTTACATACATCTTCATTTGATGCTTTTCTAGCATTTTATGGATTGAGTTTATGATGCCTAACATGAATATGAATTGGAGTTTTCTCTAATTCATGATTTTCATTGTATATATCATGTTATTGCCAACCCATTTTATTTGCATTAAGTGTATGTAGGCTGACTTAATCATAATATACTGAAACAGAAGGGTAATGATCAAGGAATGTTTAGACAGCTGGATGAGATTTTATATGTAGATGGCTATCCTGGCTATCAGCAATTGAGTTCTGTTGCAAAAGATTCAATGCAAATGGTTTGTGAAATTAAAGGTGACTTTGTCAGTAATTTATGGCTTCTGTCAGCGTTTTTTCTTTACTTTTTCGCAGGTTTAAGCATTGCAATATATAGTCATGCAACGTCTGAATGTTATGTAGTGTTTAACATTTTCTCATAGGCTTACAATGCATGTAAATTTCTGCTTCCGGACATGTTTAATTTGAATGCTTCTTTATTTGCAACTATTATATGCAAACTCGGAAAAATGTATTTAAATTTTTAGCTTCGAATTCCTCAAAAGAAGAATCTCATAATCAAGTGCAACTTCTTGTAATTAGCTTGCATGGGGAGTTGTTTTAAGCAATTTGTATCATTCTTATTGAAAACATCTTCAATTTGTGCCCATGTCATAGTTTTTTCCATTGTGGTTGAATTTTGTCATAATTGAGGTTCGTTGATATCAGATTCATTGGACATCTAGGGCTGCATGCCCATCATAATACTTGACATTATTAGGATTGACTTTTTGTATTTCTTAAGCCCACACTAGAGACTAGAGACATCTAAAGCTGCAGAAGTCTGTAGCAGTTTGTTAACCAGCATGATCATGTAAACTGTTGGTGTATCGCTATCTCATATGATTTCCATTGGGCATTGACTGCCAAGCTGGACCATGAGTCTTGATTGTAGAGAGATGAAATCTGGTAACTGGATGATGTGATGACAAGGGCTATGGAACTTGTTAAATTTTGTGACTGGTGATGCTACAATAGATGGGCTGCATGTATCAAAGTAGGAAACACATTGCATTTGGCCAAGGGAGGAGAAACTAAGGGGGGAGGTTCTGCAGTGATGGCTTCCTTTGGTGGAAAGAAAGAATAAGAAGGATGATGGTGATGAGTTTGTAAAGCCAGAAGTTTTTTTGCATTTTTACCACCGAAGTTGGAGAAAAAAGGATTCTATTATAAGTGTTTATTAGAGACCATTAAAGCCTGCTCCATCTGCAGGTGAAGTACATTCATAATGAAGGAAGCTCGCAGAATCGATCTTACAATCAAAGAATTCTGAAATATTCATATATATTACACTAGAAATTGTGTCCATAATACATTAAATCATGCTGACAACTCTCACTTGTGCAAGTTGCCAGTTTAGCTTGTTACTTTCAGCTGTGAGGTGATGTTTCCAAACTATCCTATGACAACATGCTGGGAGTTCTGAACTTTTACTATTAATGCAAGGTTATGGCCTGCGATTGAGGCAGTAATTTGAGCATAACCAATTACCCTCTACATGTATTTTAAGTCACAACATAACTCCCAGTATGACCATTTATATGCCTGAAATGCAGTAATGCTTTCCATATTTCACTGTTATTATTCATGTCCTGATGAACATCAATACATCCTATCACTTGTGTCATAATATTTGGACAATCTGGAATTGGAGACATGACAAAATCTTTCATAAAATTATAAAAGATTTAACAAGGGAACACTAGCTTTGTTTCAAACACTGTTGAATGTGAATGTCCTGTCACATACACCCTACAGCAATCTTTATTATGATCAATGAAGAAAACAATCAAGATTTATCAATGTGCGAGGCAATAGGTCTACATAACTATACTTTTTTATCATGTCAGTGTTTAAGGATGCATAATTGTATATTGTTTAAGAATGAATCTTGCACTTGAAGACAAGTTAATTGGTTATCAGAAGTTTATTAGTTTTTCTATCCTTTTATTTGATACTGCAGAAATCGGATCATCATATTTCTACAGGCTTGATAATGCAAAGGTCCTGACTTGGCTGTGTTGTAAGGTATTCTTTTCCTTATTTCTATTTCTTATTGTTGAAAATAGTTGACTACCAGTGTAATCCAGTAGATAGACAACAGAAACAACCCATGAACCCGGCCAGTTAGGCTACTGATTTTAGCAATTTGATATGGTTGTTTAATCTCTGCCTGTCTATGTAGTGTCCAACTGTAATATTACATAATTTTATGCACAAAAGATTGAAATCTTTATATATATGGATATATGAGGACTTGACTTGGTGTACATCCTTGTACGTCAAATCAAGAATGTCAAGATGGGATCTCATAGATTAGATTTATAAAGATCTTACAAGGGAGATCATAAGATAGTTTATAGTAGCAATATCATAAGGTAGCTAGAGATGTTGATAATTTTGCTTCAAATCAGGATAAATATTTGCTTGCATTTTCAATTCCTACCAAGAAAATCGATGCGGTGTTAATACTCTAGCTTTAGGCTTCTTGCGGACTAGAAATAATTGAGTTAATAATCTTCACTGGATTCATTTTGGACTATGTGCCTATGGACTTTTGTACTGTTTTATTGTGTCATGGACAATCTTGTTCCCTGTGCCGCCTGATGTCAGACAAATTACTAATCAGAGTTTCCATTGACCATTTTGGTGATTCAAGATACATGACTTCTAAAACTCTTGTTCTTTTTGTATATCTCTGCTGGTGCCTTCAGTGGCAAAATGAACTGACCCTGAACTGAAATTCTGATGCATACGATTGGTTTTAGCTCCACATACTTTGCATGTCGAATAAGATGAGCTGAATAAGATGAACATCACGTAGAGTCAGATGACTCAGATGTGATAATATACATGTCAACTGCATATTAGCCAATGTAACTTGCAGACTGACTAAATTCTGGATCAAACTGAAATGTAGAAGTTTGTTGACTTGAATTTTCCATATTCTTCTCGAGGCATATTTGTACATTAAATCTTAATTATCCAGTAATCTCTTTGCTCGGAAAAATAACTTTCCTTGTTTAGTCTAAAACTTGTCATTACACGTATACTCTTATTTCACATATAATTTCCTTTTTTCTTTTATGCTATGATGGAGAAGCAAAAACCTTATCATGCATGCTCTTTTTTTTTTTCTTTCTTGCAGGTGCATTATTTAAAACAAACATTGCAAGCTTTGGACAAAAATTATGCTGCTCAAGTCGAAAAGGAAATATGTATGGTTCAACTTTCCCATCTACTCTTGTTATTGGCGGATTTGCTTACATCTACGTAGTAGGATATCTATAAAGCTTTTTTTTAGGGTCATATTTATAATGATTATGCATATAGATATTTATGATCGTCATCTGTTTTGTGCACTATAACTTTTAGAATAAACTTCTCAGGTACGGCCGTTGGTTGTCTAATATATTCATAATGATATTACAGTGAAGGACACTGTCTCAATCTTGGGTGAGTACTTGGAAGATGAACCCTGGTTGACGCTTATTTGCAACCACTTGAAGTAAGGCATCTTTCAACACCCACTGGATACTTTAATAGAAGAGTTACATTAAATCTTCCTGCATAATGCATTGACTTAGAGATGCTTGAACTCTTCGGATGTCATTCTTTTTGCAGGTTGGATTTATCTGAAGCACTCAAGGAAGCATCAAAAACTGAAAGCAGTCAAATCTATCTCGAGAATACTTTATCATCTCCTCATCCTGTACAGGTAGTAACGTATTATGATTTCATGGGTTTTATGTTTTATGTTTTATGTTTGATGAAGTTACCTTTTAAATTTCTTGATTAATATATCACTTGGCCACATTCGCTGTAGGGTAAAACTGGCAATGCAAAGAGTTCTTCAAACAATAGAAAGCCGACAAAGAAGCAGAAGACAGAAACTGATTCTCGAAATATCAAAGATATGTTCTTCAGAGCCGCAAGAAAGAGAAACTGAAGTTTGTTGTAATCATATGCCTTACATGTGACCTTGAAAACATCAGTTTTTTTAAAGTATGAAGTCTTGCTCTGGTATGTCATGCTTAATTGTGCCTGTGTTATTAGTAGTAATGCACAAAACCATCTCATATAATTATGAGTTGAGGTTTCATAGGAATTTACTCCATCCTAGTACCTTATTTTATGACATCAATATCAAATTTTGATAGAACATGGATTTACTAGAGGTTTCAGTTTGCTAGATCTTGTTTTCCATGTTATTTGGCTCAATTTGGTTGTGGCCCATGGCGAACCATGAGACTGGATTTATGTGAAAACTAAGTGCATGAGATTATTGATATAATCCAACAGAGGGGTGGAACACGTAGTGAGAGGATCGAAAGGGACTAGAAGCAAAAGATGCACCTTTATTTTTACAAACCAGGAAAAGGAAAAAAAACTTGAGGATGCAAAAGTGGTGGCCATGTGGCTATTCAAGCATGATCTTTCTTGCAAGTTAGAATTGCTCAAAATAGGAAAAAAAGACTAGACAAGATAAGTGAGCCCCCATCTTGATGCTTACATGTGTGGTGAAGTTTGTGTTTTTGAAGCAGGTCAACCATGTAGCCAGTTGATTAGAACAAATGCCTTAGTCGTCTTTTGCGTAAGAACGAATCTTTAGTTGGCAGTCAATGCCAAGTTGGTTCTTCTGTTCACCTAGTTGCATTGGTTGTTCTTGGAAACTGGTATTTTCAATAAGATTAATTTGTAGTTGTTTATCAATGGTAGGTTCTTTGAGGTATAGCTGTGAAAAAGGGACAATAGTAGCTCTTTAGATTTTAGATGCAAATTTCAGCATAATAGAAGCACTAGAAAAAATGTCTAGAAATTTTTTGTGGGCAGAAAATGAGGGCAAGAGAGGAGCTCATCTCGTAAGTTGGGATAATGTGCAATTGCCAAAAAATGGTGAAGGATTGGGAGTTAAAAACCTACATTGTGTTAGGGATTTTTGCCCTTCTAAATGAGAGAGATAATCTTTGGGTTAAGTTGATAGTAAATAAATATTCTTTGCCTCGTCCATGGGTGCAACGAGTTGAGAAAACTTGTGTCAAATCCTGGAAACTTATTTTAAACACATTGAAAAACACTAAGTTGGGATTAAGAAAATATATTGGTAGTGGAGTATCATCCTCAGTCATGCTTAATTCTTGACTTTTCAACATTTTTCTGCTCTTTAAACCTACTTATGTAAATGTCCATGTTTCATTATTGCACATGTTTGTATGTAATCTGATTAGGGACTATAACTGGAATTCTGATACTATTTCTGATTATTTTGGTCCATCTCTTGTACATGCTACTTCAAATATTCAACTGTTTGCTACTGCCTGTGATGATGTGTGGTTATGGGGTCCTGACACTCAGGGGATTGCAAATGCAAAGTCGATATATCGGTTTATCAGCCACCAACAGCAACCACCAAGGAGCATAGGAGGGACAGTTTGGACCATGATCTGGAGCATTCATATACCCCCAAAAGATTCATATGTTCTTGTGGAAGTTGGTCCATTTTTTATCTTCCGACAAAGGATAGGATAGCAATGTTTGAACCTAATATTAGTCTTAGCTGCTCTCTTTGTGGTCTTCAACCAAAATCAAACAAACATCTATTTTTTCATTGTCCTATTAGTCTTCAATTATGGTGCATTTTTCAGCAAAAAGTTGGTTTTCAGTTTAATATGGATGTATGGGACAATGGTTCGTGGACCTTAGAGAGAGTTAACGTAGATATAACATCCAGATCTAAACTCCTTTCTCTTTTTGCTTATTGCCTATGAGGTTTATGGAATATGAAAAATGAGATTTGTTTCAGGTCCAAGTTGTCAACCATCTCTTTGGTCTGGGAAAAGGCTCTGGTTGGGCAATGATGAGTATATGAAATGTCACACAACTGAGGTAATACGACCCTCTCCCCGATCGTCTGTCGATCAAGTGGGAGCCTCCCCCTCCGCTCTGGGTCAAGTTAAACTTAGATGAGTCTTTTACAAGATCAGGAGAGAAGGGAGGAGCAAGCTATCTACTGAGATCAACTAATGGATTCTTTATGTGCAGCTTCTACCAATCGAACTTGTGGGTCTATAATGGAACTTGAAGCTTGGGCAATGAGAGAAGGAATTCTGAAAGGCCATCAGCTTGGATACACAAAGA
This sequence comes from Pontederia paniculata, assembly GCA_001647135.1. Classification (NCBI taxonomy): domain Eukaryota; kingdom Viridiplantae; phylum Streptophyta; class Magnoliopsida; order Commelinales; family Pontederiaceae; genus Pontederia; species Pontederia paniculata. The sequence continues at coordinate 20,280 of LTAE01001422.1, read as the reverse complement.
TGTGGATAGAATTTGATTCCCATATGCTGGTCCAAGTCGCACAAAAGAAATCAGCATGTCCTTGACGCATAAAGAACATTATGATCGACATTTGGCAACACTTCCAATTTTTTAATCACTATAAACTAACACATGTAGTCCGAGAGGCAAATAAGGCCGCTGATTTTCTTGCTAACCTAGGTAGATCCTCTCTTGAGGATATTTTTTGGTTGGGGAATCCTCCTCTGGAACTCCAAAATATTTTACTAGCCGACTCTCCGGCTTCTTTTGATAATCAATAATAAATATCTTTTAAAAAAAAATTCAGATGAAGATTAAACTCGTCCTCTCACTATTTTTAATTATTTTTTCATATTGCATAGAACTGAATTAGAAAATAAGACAATTTGTAAAATAATAAAACCACATAAATCTCTCGTGTCTTGAATCCTTGGGTTTTAAATCCATTTTTTTGCCAACATCCCCTAAATTATGATTTTTTCATTGTAGGTTTATAAATTTTAGTCTACGAACTTTTTTTGCGTTCACGTCCTTTTATCATTTCATTTAAAATTTTGTTAACTGAATCTTTTAATAATTATTATTAGTAGTTTTATCCATACATTCTTAAAAGTCTTTAAAAATAAAAAAAATTAACAAAAAGAGCACAACATTTACTAATTATTGTTTATCTTTGCTTTGTTGCTTTTTTTGTGTATTAAAGAAGGGAAATGAAACTTCAGAATTATTCTTCAAAGCACTCACTTGTAAGGCCAAGTCTTTGGAGGTTTTGTATAACATAAACTCTTAAACAAATTAGCAGTTTGAGAAGTAATGTCCCGAAATTTTACTTTTAAAACCTTCCTTTTTTAATGTCACCGCATATACCCGATCAACACTACAAAGAGCTCATTGTTCAAGTTCAAAGAATATGTACCCTTATCTCATTCGACGGTATTTTTGTCATGTCGTTGCTTTCTCGTTGCTCAAGTTCAAAGTTCAAACCCCTGCAATTTTACTCCCATCATTTAACTTTCCCTTTTGCAACTTATTTTTTAAATATTGGTTCATGAAACAAATTAAGATTGGATTTCTTGAAGTTGAATGCTTAGATGCCCCCTTTACTTAAATAGTCAAATCTGAAGACGCATCACATATACTCAATAACGATAGGACAACTCACCGACAAGTTTTGCAATCAAAGTTTGCCTTCTCTTGTGTGATCCGGGACAAGAAGTTTGTCATCATCCTATTCTTGTGTTAATTGTCAATCATGTGATATTAATGGTATGCAACTTTGTAGCGGGTGATAACCTTATTCATAATAATACATGAAAAGGAAAGAAAAACAGAAACAATTATAACAAAAAAACTAGGAAAAAACAATCAGGCGTAAGAAAGAAAAAAGAAGAAAATTACAACAAGTAAAGGAAATTAAATCACCACCTTGAAAATAAAATATTGTGTTATATGCAAGTTTAAAGAAGATATCATTGATTGTAAAAAAAACTTACAGAGCTAAAATTCTTTTTCAAAGTAATGTACATTTCCTTTTTCTTGTTAACACTATATATATATATATATATATATATATATATAACAAGAAAGGAAAATGTACATTACAAATAATGTACATATTATTTCAAAGTAATCTTACGCTATCCACAAGCAAAAAGATGAAATATACCGCACAATTTTACGGGATAACTTATGTATTATTAGAATTACTAATAACTTATAATCGGGGAAAAAGTTTACTAATAACTAGAAATATGTTAAAGGAATTATTAGTAATTTAGGTCATATGCCCATACTTTTTGCCCTTTATTTTACACCACACAAAAACATAGTACCATAAAAACGAATAATGGGAATTAACCTAAGAATATAACTATGTGATTTATGTTAAGAAAAAGAAAAAGAGAAGAAAAAAAAGAAGAAAAAAAAGAGAAGGTTGGAGGAGGAAAATAGAGCCGTTAGTGGAGTTACGAAAAGTTAGTTGACAAGGGATGAGGAAGGAATCCGGAGTTCTCGCATTCCAACCACTCATTCCCGCCACAGTCCACCACACCACACCAAACCACACGTCTCTCTTCCTCCTCATGCTTCTTCCTCCACCCGATCTCGCGCCATGGCCACCACCTCCTGCCCACCTCCATAGCTGCTCTCTTCTCTTCTCCTCTCATCCCTGCAGCATGGTGCTGCTTCCTTCCCCGTGCTCCTCTTCTCAGCTCCTAAGTTACAGTAATGCCGGCGGCGCCGCCCACGGTGGAATTCCAGGAGGAGGAGGAGGAGGAGGTGGTGTTGGTTGCAGAGGTCGAGCTGCCGTAGCTTCTGCTTTCTTGCTCCGGAGACCTCTTCGAGGCCTGCAGCCTCTCACCCGCCCTCTTCCGTGCCTCCTCGAGAGCTCCTCCTCCTCCTCCAGTAAACTCACCCTTCCCCCGTCGATCAGATTCCGTTGGCGCTACCTTCCCTCCGCTACGCTTTCCTCCTTCGCAAGCGCCGATGACGAGCCTGATTCCAGCGCCGACGCCGCGGCAGCCCCGGTCCACGACAACGGATCGCAGTCGGAGATGGCCAAGGCCTTCCACATCTCCTCCAGGACGGCGTCCGCGGTGTGCTTCCTCATCGCCTTCGCGGCGCTGACGCTGCCCCTGGCGATGAACTCGCTTGGGCAGGGCGTGGCGATAAAGACCAAGGTGCTGTCATACGTGACCCTGCTGCTGGGGTTCTACATGGCGTGGAACATCGGCGCCAACGACGTGGCCAACGCCATGGGGACGTCCGTGGGGTCGGGGGCGCTCACGCTGCGGCAGGCTGTGCTCACGGCCGCCGTGCTCGAGTTCTCCGGGGCGTTCCTCATGGGCACGCATGTGACCAGCACCATGCAGAAGGGGATCCTGATGGCGTCCGTATTCCAGGGGAAGGACACGTTGCTCTTCGCCGGTTTGCTCTCTTCTCTTGCAGCGGCCGGCACCTGGTTGCAGGTTCTTCTATTGTTCAGTGATGCATATGCACAAGTTTAATCTTTTTTTTTCTTCTGTTGTTCTTGTTGTTGTTGTTTTGGTTTTTGGTTGATTCAATCCTATTGTTGTTATCATTCATTGATGTATTGGATCTAATTGCTAGGTGAAGAATTGACAGCTATACATGAATCAGGACTATGATTTTTCGTTTCTGGAAAATTGAACAGTGAACTTTAATCTTACATGTATAGAAAAGCCCAACATGTTAACTAGAAAAGTAGACAAAATCATAATGATGCAACAAGTATGAAGCCGCAATGATGTCCTTTATTGTGCAAGAATTAATTTATGATATGTAGAATGAGTTCCCATTTTGTTGACAATATCTCTACGAGGTAACAAGATAAAGCAGTCGTGGTCTTTCAGAAACTATTTAGGCAGCAAAATGCACATTCATGCTTTATCAATGTTTACTTCATTCAGAATTGTAATTTCATCTACAGAAACCACTGTAAACATTTGATAAATGTGTATATACTTCATCTGTTCTGGTCATCACATGCATTCACTGACTTGTGTTAAACACATTTATAATATCAATGTTTTATCTTCTACTTTGATCCAACCACATCATCTGGAAGTTCCATCAGAAATTATAGTGTTTATATGGATGCAACTCTGAATCAGGTTGCACAGTCTTCTCTACCATCATATCTTTCTTCTGGCATTAGTTTAGTAGTGTTTGAGCTTCAAAGTGCAAAAATAACAAAAACAAACCTTATCAAATGACAGAAATAGAATGGATATTAAAAGAAAACACTTGCATATCTTCTAGGTAAGTAATGAAATGTTGTTTATAGTAAAATGAAATTCATTCACTTGGATCTTTGAGCAACAGCATAAAAAAAATTCATGTGGCCCAAGTAAAAGTGCCTTATTTCATACATCCATTTAACATTATAATAACCATAACATCATTCACTTATCAATAACATAATTCTTGAGATAATTAAGTAATTGAGATGACTCATGTAAGTTAATTCTCTTTTTTTTTTCTTTTTCTGATATCGAATGGTCAATGTTTTTTCACCTGAAGAATTCATCTTAAGAATGCAAGCATCATTTTAGCAATAACAAAACAATTCAATAATCAGAACGCAAGCCTTCATGTATTATTTCTTCTTAACACAAACCTCACTTTTATGTATGAACTCGCTGCTCAAATATTTATTGATTCTTCAGTTTGATGGCAATCAGAAAACTTCAGATATGCTTGTTGGATGACAAATACTTTGAAATTTAGACTGCATATATTTCAAAGTGAACTAAAAAGAGAAGTTGCTCTGTTTCCACTCATCCTTGTCTCCACATACACAGTGCTTAAGCAATACCGGGTTTCTTGCTCATTTGCTCGCATTGCCTCGTTCAGGTGGCATCATTTTACGGCTGGCCTGTGTCGACCACACACTGCATCGTAGGAGCAATGGTTGGTTTCGGACTGGTGTACGGGGGTGTCGGTGCCGTCTTTTGGAGCTCCCTGGCCAGAGTGACGTCTTCTTGGGTCATCTCCCCACTGATGGGCGCAGCAGTCTCATTCCTCGTCTACAAATGCATACGTCGGGTATGCTTCCTTCACTGTGCATGTCTGAGCCTGCAATCAAGTCTTGATCAGAAAATGTGTTTTAAAGTTTACAGTTTGAGCTTACATTGCTGAGCTTATTGCTGTCTAATTATTTTGCTCTTTGGATAGTTTGTATACAGTGCACCAAATCCGGGGCAAGCTGCAGCAGCTGCTGCACCAATTGCAGTCTTCCTGGGCGTCACAGGCATCTCCTTCTCAGCATTCCCTCTCAGCAGCACCTTTCCCATCGCCCTGTCCCAGGCCTTGGGCTGCGGAGCCGCAGGCGCGCTAATCTTCAGTAGAATCATCCACCGGCAGCTCGGCCATCTCCTGACCTCCGAGGCGGAGAAGCCGACGCCGGCCGAGAAGCCGAAGCTCCAAAACGTCGGCCTCCTGTCAGACATCGCAGGGCCGACAGGCGCCCAGCTCGAAATCGTCTACGGCGTCTTCGGCTACATGCAGGTTCTCTCGGCGTGTTTCATGTCCTTCGCCCACGGCGGAAACGACGTGTCCAACGCGATAGGCCCGCTGGCCGCTGCGCTCTCCATCCTGCACGGCGGGGCAGCCGGCGCGGGGGTGATAGTGATCCCGACGGACGTCCTCGCTTGGGGCGGCTTCGGCATAGTCGCGGGCCTCATGATGTGGGGGTACAGAGTCATAGCGACCATCGGGAAAAAGATCACCGAGCTGACGCCGACGCGGGGGTTCGCGGCGGAGTTCGCGGCCGCCTCGGTGGTGCTGGTGGCGTCCAAACTCGGCCTGCCCATCTCCGCGACGCACACACTCGTCGGAGCCGTCATGGGCGTGGGTTTCGCCAGGGGGCTTAACAGCGTCAGAGCAGAGACGGTGCGCGAGATTGTTACCTCGTGGCTGGTCACGATACCTGTTGGCGCAGTTCTATCAGTGTTGTACACATGGGTTCTGACGAAGTTGCTCTCCGGCCTCTTTTGATGTCTCCTGAAACTTGATCACAAGGTGGAAATTTTTGCTTGCATTTTTACTGTGACGATTCATGCAAATCCATTGCAGAAGAGGTTGCAGAGTAGAAATTTTTGTTCTTCTGAAACAGGAGGTGAAGAGATTGATTCATTGAGACATATCCTGATCGGTCAATACAATTTGACGGGTGGGTAAAATTTTACAGGGAAGTGTGTGTGTGCATGCAGAAAGAAGATATCACAAATTCTACTACTCTCTGTAATGCTGCATTGCATGTTAGGAATTCTCTCCATCTCTCTCCTGTTCTTTTTTTTCCAGTGTCAAGAGGATGACAGAGAAAACTATTGTATATCACAAGCTTAAAGTTTTGTTTTTGTTTCTGGGTCTGATATCATAAATGTTGAACCTGTCTTAATAATTGCTCTTGGAAGCTCTGCATACTGTTGTGGGAGCATGTTGAGTGTTTGATGTGTCTTCTTCTTACTCAATTCTGAATCTGAAATGAAGATAGACATCTCTCCAAACTGTTGTGCGAGCATGTTGTTGTGTTAGTGCAATATTATTCTTGCACAAAACTTTTGCCTTCTAACTCCCCAGTGATAAAAATGATCCGCTGTATCTGCCATCATCATCAAAACTCCAAAAAATTTGGACTTTTAAAATCATATCCTAGTTGACACAATTTATTAACAGAATATATCACTGGGCATCTCGAGGGACTTCCCAACCCTTTGACTCTATTTTGATCATATGGAAGCTCTCTTCTCTTAACTGGATCAAGTTTAACTTGGATGAATTATTCGCTGAACTCCAAGAGGTCGGAGGTGTAGATTTTTTACTTTGTTCATCTAATGAAAATTTTCTTCTTCACATGTCACATACGATCACTTTTACTCAATTTTAGCGGTAGAAGCTTGCACACTTAGAAATGGACTTCTCAATTGTTCACAATTGAGATACAAGCATATTTTGTTTGAAAGTCATTCGATGAATATGATCTCCATTCTGCTGAAGAAAGCTAAATACTCATGGAGACTTTAAAATTTGATGCATGAATGCTGAATTATCGAATCTCTTTATTCTTTCGAAATTGCCCTCATCTACCGACAAGCAAATAGAGCAGTGGACTACTTAGTAAATTTAGCTAAGATTTCCATTAATGATATATTTTGGCATGACTTCCATTATCGAGAGCTCCTTAATATCTTGTACTAAGAGTATTTGGGTTCCTATATTAATAGATAGCCTAGGATAGATCAGTGGGCTTCGGGTACTCGACAAAAAATAATCTGAAAATAAATTAAGTTAAACAAATGTTGGGGCTGGCCACTGGCCACTACTTAATGATTCACTGTCTATGATGAGCGACTTCTTTTTATCATTTGACTTCTAACTCTGAGCTTAGTTTCTTGAGAACTTGAAAGCTCTGTGCAAGTAGATCTCGGATCTTGAAGAATCCAAGTTAAGTTTGCAAGAAAAATTGAAAAAAGTTAAAATTTCTCATTCTTGTCCTGTTTATTCGAACTTATGTTGTATATTGACAATAAGTTTAGAAGTGCTTCTAGAAATCTGAATATTAAATACTTTTTTATGATTCATTATACACTGAAAAATTTGAATAAGTCTCGTGATTTTTATCTTTTGCTTTAAAAGAGTAAAAGTTTGATGTTCTTGTGTTCTATTATTGTGCAGTAAATTCTGCTAGGAATTTGTTTTTTGCTGATGCCATAATTTTCTGCATCATTATAAGAAGATGTTAAAGAGTTATTAGCTAAGTTTATAAGTCACATTATGCAAATTTCTAACACTGGTTCAAGTGACCTTTATAACAACAGACAGATATGGCAACATGATAAGAATGTTCCATATGCCAAGTTGGAGCTTGAAGGTGGGCATATGTTAAGCAAGACACGCCGAGGCCTTGACCTGATATGCATGTCAGTTGAATACAATTTGCCAAGAGATACTTTTTGAGGCCTTGGCCCGGCATGATCTGCATCAAATGATATTTCTGTGGAGGCAAAATGTTCATTTTACTTTTAGATTTCTTAAAGGGAAAAAAAGGGAAAAGTATTTATAAATTGGTGGTGGCAGAGGCTGAGACTTCTTTTTCGAATGAAATAAAAGTACTTGTTTTCTATAAAAGGAAAGCACGCTTTTAGTTTGATTCATTTTTTTGTAATATTTAGGGTTTATTTATTCATCCAAACTAAGTTTTGAGAAGAAGAAATTTATAAAAATAAGTTGTTTTTTATTGTGTAATTATCTATTATCTATAACCAATTTAGCGAACTCTCTCCTTTTAGAAATCGTCATTTTTTTGTATGGTGGTACTAATACAAATAAATATAAAATAAAGAATACAAAATATCTCACTAATAAAAAGTTGAAACCCCTACACAAGTTAAAATGTTTGAAATGAGAAACTAGACGATCTTAATTTATCACTAACCACAATAAATGTGATGTGCGAATAAAGTCTCTTACGAGACAAATAAATTTTGGAAGAACATAATCTTTTGTAGAAAATACTTTATTTTAAATAAAGTCTCTTACGAGAAAAAAAATAAATTTTAAAAATATTTTATTTTTTCTATATTTTGTGTATCGAAAAGAAACTTACAAAAACAGTAAGGAAATACACTTTCTACTGTTTTGGAAAAAGAAAATATTTTCACCATAGTGTTTTTGCCTTTTTGTTTTGTCAGAAAAATATTTAATTCTATTATAAAAGGTAATTTCCCAAAAACAAATTAAAAATACTAAACAAATATAGCCTTGATACCATTTCACCATGTTGGACGTGGTGGTGATTCAGCTGATGAGGTGTAACTCCAAGTCCTCGCGCCTCGGCCAGCGATGACAAGTTGTTGACTCGAATCACCAGCATGTCGCCCTGCAACCCACCACGGCAACAGCAGGACACGCGCCGGGCGCTGGCGACCTCGTGCGCTTCGCAAGCCGACCTGCGGCAACTTTTTGCCCACGGCGTTTGTGGCCGAAACCCCTCGTCTTTCTTCTTCTTCATGCCTTTAATGTCCATCCACCTCCTGATGATGGCAATGCCGAACAGTATCCAGTGATACTTAGTGCTGATCGATAGAGATGTGTTGTACTGCAAAGGTGTCTGGTCCTCCTCCTCCTCCTCCTCCTCTTCTTTATCATATCATCATATGGACGAAGTGGGGGCTGTGAGCTATTTATCATGCACCAGAAATGGTGTCCCCAGGAATCCACATTTATATATTGTACTTAGTGCTGATGCAGGTAAATTTAGTTGCTTGGTGACATCAAACTCTTCATTAGCAGAACACTTAGTAATAATGTAAGTTGAGATATGACCAGCTCGCATCAGCATCTGCTGTCATATTACACTGCTTTGTTGTTGGAGGATCTGCAAATAAGACATGGGTTTAGTGATCTGATGAGAGACCTAATAAGGGCCTACAAGTTGGAATTCTTATTTGATTTAAGTAGTGTCATTATGTTTTCTACATATGTACAGTGTTCTCCATAATCAGATGGAATGCAGAACATTGCACTATTAGTCTATTAGTCTGATTAAGCATAGAGTTAACTATTAGAAGAATTTTTGTACTGTTCGGGAATAGTTAAGGTCGTGTCCATTTCATTCCATGCAAGATCATGGTAGTATATATCAGGTACATTTGTTACTGTTTAGATAGATTGATAAGTTTTGTTATTTCATGCCTCTTTAAGGCACCACTATTTTTGTACTCGGAGTCAATTATTTGTCTAATAGTGGGCAATGTCAGTTAAAATAGCACTAAGCTATTATTTCCTTTATTGGCTTGATAAGGATGCCCTTAATATAACTCCTAAAATAGTAATGTCACTCCTTATTATTCATTTTATCCTATTTATTATATATATATAATAATAAATAACATAATTAACCTTTCTCAAAAGATTACACATTCCTAAATAAGTTAATGATATACATGTTAATGCTCTTGTTTTATACTTTATCTCTATTAATACTAATCATACTTTTTATCAAAAAATAATCTTTAGTATTATTTATTTACTTCATTACAACTAATTATTTATTGTTATATTATATTATTTATATGATTTCTTAGTCATACGTTATAATACTATTTTTTCCATTAATACTACATATTTTTTTAAGAAAAAAAACACAGCTTTATTACTATTATTTATTTACTTTATTACAAGTAGTTATTTATCATTATATTATATTGTTTATATAATTCCCATTGTGATTTAAATTATAAATAACCATTTGATGAATTAAGCAGTCCTATCATTAAACTAATCAAAATTAATGTTTCAACTTTATGAGAAAGATTAATTAAGTTATTTATTAATACAAAATAAATAGAGGTCAAATGAGTAGAAGGGAGTGATATTAAAATTTTTGAAGTGACAATAAAGACAACCCCTGATAATTACTTTTTTAGGATTCTTGTTTCTTTAAGCTCCAAGTAGTGAAAACTGATGGAATTTGCTGATTTCTAGTTAGCTCGTTGGCCGATATATAGTTGAAGTGTTGTTATGGGACATTTTTTACATTAATGGCACGCAAAGAACAAGTTTTTAGCTTTCTACCCAACTTCATGAATTATCATAAAAAATAAAAAAGGTACTAAAAAACAAAGTCATTACATATTTACTGTAAGCCATTTGAAGTACTTTATAATATTTGCTAACATGTATTTATTTCAAACAACAATGTTTAATCTTGTACATGAAACTTATCCTTATGTTTTTATAGAGATGATAAATGATAGAATGAACATGTTATGTTGAAGAAAAAAAACATATGCAGTGGACAATGCATGCTGCATATATAAAGCGCTTCATATTTCTTGCTCTCGATATCTAAATTGTAAAAATGTGCATATATAAACAACATATCGTATCATAAAAACAGACCATGTGACGACCCTATTGCAAGTGCAATATGTCATATATATATTCAAAGAATTGCATGAAATAAAATAGATACAAAATATATTAATTGTTATTTTTTTGTAGAAAAATATTTATAGTTATTTGAGTGGGCTAGCTATGACTGCAAGGCATTATGTATCCGGTGATTGTAGTGCATGCTACAGTCAATGGCTTCTTGATTGAAGTACATGATTTTCAGCATCGAACATGATTCTTTTTCAGTGGTAATGAAATGAGATTCTTGCAAATTGAACTCACAATTTTACATTATATATATATATATATATATATATATTAGATATTATATATATATATAAGAAAAAATGAATGTTACAGTGTATTTGTATAAAAATGTCAATAGTTTCTGTATAAGAAATATTAATCAAATTATTTTGTACAAAAAATATTATTATTTTTTGATGCGCTACACACGCCTACGAACTCTTTGCTCTCTCTATATATATAGAAAGAAATATTAGCGCGCATATACAAATTGTGTATATATCGTGCGGACTCTATATATATATATATATATATATATATATATCTATATATATATATATATGGAAAAAAGAATGTGTAACGCACTTGTACAGAAAGTAACGACACTTTTAGTACAAATGAACAATGTTCAAAATTTTTTGCATAGATAGTATTGTTACTTTTTGTTGCGCTACACGCACTACATTAAAGTGCGTTATACGCTCCCTGCCCCCATATATATATATATATATATATATATATATATATATATTTGTTTACGATCCAAGATATGAAATAGGTGATGTGGGACCGACTCATAGAAAACATATCCCACAAAAGCTATAAACCATTTCATGAGTATCATATAATATATATATATATGACAATTAAAACATGCAAAATACACGTCGAAGTCAAAAGTTACTACGATCGGGATCGTATGACAGCACCAAGATGCACACCAGCCGGAAGTGGCTGAGGAAATGATTAAAATCACCACTGCTGCATGTCGTATTTGATCACACTACCAAATCTGCAAGTCAAACTTACTGATATATTGTTTCATCATCAGCCAACTTCAGTCTATTTATAGGTGTGTATCCTTCTGCTGGACTGATCCATACCCAGCTCTAGTCCAAGTTTTTTGGGCAACAATGGCTCCTGCATCCACCCTCCTCAGAGCCCTGAAGCTGTGCATGGCCTTGATAATTGCAGCATGGGCATCCATTTGGATCATCAGGCCAACACAGATGTGGAAGAGGCCATGGCATGCAGCAGAAGACAGTGCAAGAATGACCATCTTCGGGGATTATGGTATTCAGCGAATGAAATTTGTAGTCCATTTTATTTTGTCATCATCTCTTTTAATGTTTCGATTTCCGGTTGATGTGTGCATGTATGCAGGTCTCACTATAATGGTCTACTGTTTTCCTATCCTGGCTGTGGCTTCACTGGGTTACATCTTCTTGCATCTTTCTAGTAAACTAGAAAAGCTCAGGTCTGTGAAGTCTTTGTCATGTTATAATAGTCAAGTTTTCTGATGTTTTTTTTTTCTGTCACAGCAACAATATTAAGTTGGAATTGTTTCTGCAGGAGAAGGAGATCCCTGAGGACCAATTTCTTTACACGTCCATTAATCATCAAGAGTCCTGTTGGGATTGTAACTGGAGGGGAATTCTTAGTTGCAACTGTTTTTATCAGTTTTCTGTTGTGGACATACTCCACTGATGTTGCTGGTGACTTCAAGAAGATGACAGCATACAAGTCTCTCAAATTGAATATGTAATTTCTTATATGAATTTGATTGCTCAGTAATTTATGTTGCATGAAGTGCTAATCCAATTATCTGATATGACTTTTATGGTATCTTTTTTTCTCAGATGGCAGCTCAAAATGATGCATATGGGTGTGAGAATTGGTTCTCTCAGTGAAGCTTGTCTGGTTCTCTTGTTCCTGCCAATTCTAAGGGGAATGTCTGTATTCCGAATAATTGGAATTGAGTTTGAGGCTTCGGTTAGGTATCATGTCTGGATTGCTAATGGCATGATGCTGTTCTCACTTTTACATGGCATCAGTATCATGTTCATATGGGCAGCAAAGAACTGTCTTCTGCAGGAGGTAGGTAGCTTCCTTTTTTTATTAGCTGGAAAAATATGAATTGTCTGAGACCTCAGACTTATGGTTTGTGTCCAATAATTTCAACATCAAAAGGGCTGCCAGCCAGTGGCGTTCAGATATATCAGTAATTGTACAAGTTGCAATAATTGAACATGGAATTTGGGGCAGTAAAAGTTTGGCATACATAGCTTAATCTTTATCTTTCAATCACAAAAAAAAAATGCTTGAATGTAACAGTACTCTGTGTTCTATCCAAAAGTATGTTGTATTTGGCAATTTATCTAATCGGCCTTTCACTAAATCAGATACTGTTTCATTTCATAGCAGTTTTTGGTCATCTTTTTACTGAAACTAAGCGTATCATTTTATCTTTCAGTTTCTCAGGGTTATTAAAATTGCAAGGTTGACATGATTACTGTGTTAATTTTACAGCTAGCAAAGTGGCCGAAGACAGGACGGGTTAATATTGCTGGAGCAATTGCACTTGCAACGGGACTAATCATCTGGATAACTTCATTGCCTCAAATTAGGAGGAGCAGATTCCAGCTCTTCTATATAACCCACCATCTATACATAGTCTTTATCCTGTTTATCTTGTTACATGTTGGAGATCGCCACTTTTATTTGATCTTTGCTGGTGGTCTACTCTTTGCAATCGACAAGGCTCTGCGTGTCATTCAATCAAGGAAAGAAATCCGTGCAGTTTCCGTGAGGATATTGCCATGTAGAGCAGTTGAACTGACGCTTCCAAAGCACCCAAGTATTGCTTCTTACTTATAATATCATTACTTTCTGATATTCCAGCGTTCAAGTATGAAATTTTCATGTCTGATTTGCCTTATGTTCTTCATCACAGGTACAAGCTACAGCCCGACAAGCATAATCTTCGTGAAAATTCCTTCTATATCGAATTTCCAGTGGCATCCTTTTACTATAACTTCCAGCTCCAACATGACAACTGACAAACTCTCATTGCTAGTAAAATGCCAGGGTCAGTGGACTAATAACCTCTACAACTTGGTGAACTCAGTGAATGATGAAGAATCTGGTCATCTGAGGAACCTTGCAGTAGAAGTTGAAGGTCCATATGGTCCTCCAACTTCCCTTTATCAAAGGTAAATCATGTAATTGGGAAACTTATCCAAATATTGATGGGTCCCCTTATCAGAATAAAGAAATTATTAGCACCAAAAGTTATCTTCGTATTGTTGACACACGAGTTACTTGATCAATTAGACTAAACTTTTCGGTGCTGATGCCAAACTTCTTTGTGATGTTCTGTAAAATCTAAGTTCATAACATGTGTCTCATAGAGCAGGTATGACAGCTTGGTATTAATTGCTGGTGGTTCTGGTATAACTCCATCATTGAGCATCCTGCAAGATATCGCCTCAGGCACCGGTAGCATTCGCCATTCGAAAAAGATATTACTGATCTATGCTGTGAAAAGGTTGCCAGAGCTCAGCATGTTAGCACTAACTATATCACCATTGCTGAGTCAATCAGCCGATCTCGGACATCTAAAACTTAAACTCTTTGTTACTCAAGAGGATGAGGCACCGGCGGCAGCCAGGGAAGTCCTGCAGAATTTGTCTCAGGTCAAGACAATCAACCTAGATAACACATCTCCTGAAGATGTTGTAGCAAGAGCTGATGGCCTATTATGGAAGGCTGCAATTACTGGAATATCTTTCTTGATTTTCTTTGCTTTGGTTATCCTCCTAAGCCATATTTTCTTGCACCAAGAGAGTAAAGGCCCTGAAAAGTCCTCTGTGAAGAAGCCTCCCTCATGGATCAGTGATTTATTGCTCCTGTGTTCATTTATCATTTCTATCAGTTGCTGCACAGTATTGACTGTTCTATCCACATGGAGAAGATCAGCCAAAAAGGATAACCAATACATAAAACAGAATGCTAAAGTTTCAGACAGCGGTTATCTAAAAGCTCAAAGTTCTTTGGACGATGCAGAAATAAATTTTGGCAAGAGGCCAAATCTACAAGGTACATGTTTCTTGTCATTCACTAATTTGTCTGATTGATCTTTCATTTCATGTTATAAACTCTTGCCTAACACTTCTGTTGTGGAACCCTGACTCATACAATGGAATTTTCTTTTCAGATATACTTTCTCAGTTCCTGAATGAAGCAGGAGAGTCTAGGATTGGAGTGTTTGTGTGTGGCCCAAAATCCATGCAAGAATCTGTTGCAGCATTCAGCAGAGCTAACTGCAAAATGTTGGAGGGAGGTGGAAGGAAGAGAAGTTGCCTGAAGTTCCATTCCATGAACTTCTCACTGTGATATTTTATCTCTTGTGATCAGATTAGTACTTAAGATCCTGTAATATCAAAATTGGTGCCTTTAGCTAATGGCATCGATCATCATGAGGTTCAAGTAGTTCCATAGTAACAGAACAAGTAAATAACAGTCGAACCGAAAAGACTACCTACATATTTTTAAAGTGCAGTTTTTTAAGCTAATGTTATGTATTTATGATCATATAGCAATTGTAAACATATGCAAGTGAACGCTGGTTAGAAACAAAAAAACAAATAAAACCTAAGAGCATATAAACACATAAATTTAGAATTACGATATAGAACTCACTTTTATATAAATTTGTGTAAATGCCTACAATTATTAGCAATTTTAATGTAATAAAAATGGGATTCACTATTTTATAAATGCTACAATAAAATTCCACCAAACTGCCTAAAATAAACAGTAATTTTAATTTAATAAAAGCGGAATTCGCTGTTTTAAAAATGCTATAATAAATCTCATTTTTCATTTTTCTCCTCGGAAACCGCCCGCCAACACTTATTTACTTGCCTTCCTCCTTGTCTCTCTCTCTCCTCTCTCTCTCTCTCTCTCCATCTTGGTGGAGAGCTCGCGTGTAGCGAAGCACGGCAGGAAGCCCGAATAAGATGTCAGAAGAATCAGCGATCGCCAGCCGGCCGGAGGAGGAGGAGGAGATGGGAGTGCGAAGGACATCCGACGCTGCTGCTGCCGGCGGAGGAGGAGATTTGTTCGACGAGCTGGAAGAAGGCGAGATCGAGAACGAGGGGACCCAAGACGCTACTGGAGGAGGTGGGAGGGCGGACTTAGAGCGGCTGCACCTGCTAGAGCATTCGTGGACGTTCTGGTTTGACCACCCGTCGATATCCACGCCGAGACATTGAACATGAAGAAATATAAACATAAAACGAGAATATAATCGACATAAGATAAAATCAACATGAGACATCAAGATCATTATCATTGTACGAATTAGCGAAAGATACATAAACTTGATTAAAAGATGACATAATTTAAGACATTAATTTTAATAATATAATTTGTCCATAAAGGTCTCTTTACATAACTTGACATACATCAATTTACCAAAAGGTGATACATAGTATTTACAACTTGATAAAAAAAGAAAGACAACAATAAATTTGACTCTAAGAAAATCCATACTTAACAATGTGTTCGCAATCATGAGCAGCGTCATTTTTTATAAGCATCATAATTACTTCGCACATACAGGATCCAGAAACAGTGAACTTTCATCCCGTTATAATATGTAAAAGTTAAATAATGGATGAGTCGTATCACCCATATATGCAAAGACCTATATGTCATGCATATAAATATCATAAATAACATATGACCCTTCATTTTTTCTTTACTTTAGTATCTTAGCCAATTATGCTCAAAGACTTAACTTTAGGCCTATCTTTTATTTTTACTTTCTTTCTTATCTTACTTATGCATTATCGATATAATGTATTATAAGTACATCTTAACTTTGTTTTACTTGGCATTATCGATATAATGCACAACACTTAGCATTATCAATATAATGCTACTTTAGACATGAATATCTTTACTTAGCATTGACTTTCAATGCACATAGCTCCTTGGGCTTAATTTCTTCATTCATGTCGATCTTCATCATCTTTCATCTTCTTATCATGTGACATCTTAGAAGTTACTTTAACTCCTCATAAGTCGTCCCCACGTCACATGTGCATTTTAATTATCTTATCTTGATTAGGGATTTTGATACAACAATATTTTTGGTTGATCAGACCACATCGCCCCACCTTTGGGCCTTGGGAAGTACATCACCACGTCTGATGAAGACATTACTTCCCATGAAGCACAACACTATTTTCAATGAAGACATTACTTCTCCTTTAATGATTTATCAAAACTGATCACAATTCATCTTTTAATTATAATACATCAAGCATCATTACAATCATCACATTGTTCATCTTTTAACCTAGTTATGACTGAGCATTCAAATCGCGTCTAGGTTATCGTCAAACATCACATCATTGTCTTAGACATCCTTAGTTACATGTAAGAAAAAGGGTGAACGTCTATCTTCCTTTTTAGAAACGTATGCGTAGGAATGATTAAATCATAAATCGACCAAAATATAAAGTTCTACGCATCAGGAGTGAATTGCCCACATTGAACAATACACCCTGGCCGTATTGATCAATACGGCCTACCCGTATTTACCGATACGGTCGTATCGATCAATACGGCTCAATTCATTCAGTCATATTCTTTCGGGCGAAAGGATTTTGGCAGCCCGTACTGGCCAATATGGCTGTATCGGGCTCCCATCCGATTTTCCCCTTTTTCTGATACAAAGAATGTTGGTTCGCCCTAGGTTCACGTGTTGAGAGTCCTAGGTTATTTCTATCATGGAATGGAGCAGTTAAATGTCTCATACATAGCATAGCATAGCATCAATCGTAACATATAATATATGAGTAATCTATAGTTCTTGTACAAAAATGAGTTTAACATAAACCCTAGACATGCATCTTAACCTTAAACCTGATTCTTCCTTCTCCTTTCATGGCATTGATAAAAATCAGCTTTAATTGTCCACTTTAGATCATGAAGATTAGTGGAGAAAATTCCTCATTGCATATACACATTTCATCAAACACCTAACATGCATTATGTATTTTTCACATAACCTGATGTACTAATATACATCATTTGACTTTCATATACAATGAGGTTTAAACTTTAAAATCTGAACTTTGTCCTAATTCTTCCTCCTTCATAAGATCATTTGCTATCAAATGAACATTTAAAACATATATAGAAGGAGAGGATCCCCTTTACATACCTCTTCTTAGCTTGCCCTCTTCCTCTTCTTTTTATTTTGCTTCTTCTTTGTAGATCTGGTTATTCTTCTCCTCCTCCTCCTCCTTGATTGGCTGCTTATTCGTGGTATTAACAATCCTAGCTTCAATTATCAATTACTTAAGTAATATCATCTAGCACATATTAATTTTTCCAACCTATAGCATAGTTTGACATCTTATTAATCCAAAATTCGTAACTCTAATTATACAACTCTGAATCATATGAAACCAACTCTATTTGAAGTTACACTCCAGCATCTATCTGCGACCTAAATCTCAGTCCCTAATCTTATATTTTCAATTTACTATGTATTTAACAATTCAGTCATGACAGGGTTCGGGACAGATTGACAGTGCCTTAGTATTTTGGCCATAACTGCTACAATACAACTCAGGGAGATAAAATCAATTGACAAACTAGACCTCAATACCTACGTGTTGATATATTATTCATGATTTTTGAACAATTGTAGCCTAGTCAAAGTGGTCTCCAAAGATAACCTATGAAATCTGCACAGACTCACAATTGTTGATACTCTTTAATAAATCATAACACTCCTATGAGTTCATAAATCACATATACTTAACAAAAACAATCATCATAATCCTCTGTATACTTTATAACAGTTAAATAAAAGGATTATGGTATCCTCTACATACCTTGTTAGTGTTCTTTCCTAATTGTTCTTCACTCTTCTACCTCTCCTCAAACCCTAGTAACATCATATTCTTCTTTAAGATGTGTTGTCTTCTTCTTTGTTTCACCTCTGCACTAGTTACAATCTCTCTTTCTGTAAACCCCCAATCTAATTAAACTATTCCACTAGCCCAAGAAGCCCATGAACCCAAATTAGCCCAAAGCCCCATTTATAACCCTAGTATGAATACCCCAAAAGTTTGAGCAGCCACATTTGCTCTCACCTCATTCTCTCACTTACTTTCTCCTCTCCATCATAAGAGCACTCAAGAGCTAGGGTTTGGCACCATTTTCGGCTCAAGGTGGATTTGAAGAAGAAGGAGAAGCCTTAGGGCAAGAAGAAGGAACACCAAGTAGGGAAGAAGTGGGGCAAAGCACCAAGGAGGAAGAAATGGGTAGAAAAGAGAAGAACTAGCTAAGGTATGTAAAGGGGATCCAATCCGTCAACTTCTACCTCATCCTATATCTTTGAATGTATAAGAACACCATATTCTTAGAGTTAAAGATGATGGGAGGGCATGTTAGGAGTATGTATTTTAGGTGTTTGATCTCATGCCTAAGTGACTCTTTTCTATGTGTTGTGTGATATGAACCATGTGATGAATGTCATGTTTCTTTAGTGTCATAATGATGTTTATATGTCCACCTTATGATCCCTTATGTCATAATATCCTAATCTTCTATGGATTGGAATATATTCTCATGTCTCAGGGTTTCATTATATTGCTATGATTCATATGAGACATGCTATGATCGAATTATGTTCTCATGATGTAAATTGCTGCAATGATATGCTTCTTCCATGTTTCAAACCTCAAATGATGTAAAATATGTTGAACTATGAACCCTAGATTATGCATATGAACTTTATGATGGATATGCGAACCCTAGATTGTAATTTGGACCCAATTACATTTAATTCGATGCTTTTAGTGTCAAAATTGAGATGTCAAAAATCCTAGAAATGTAGAAATTTCCTCATAAATGGACTCTCTTGAGGATGATAAGTTTAGGGGTATGAAAGGATTGAATTTAGGAGTGAAATAGGGTGAAAACGAGTTCCAGGGCAACCATCACGGGTCGTGATGTGATATCACGGGCCATGGACGGGTCATTACGGGCCGTGAGACGTTCTTACGGGCCGTGAAATCTCACAAAACATCGATTTGATCATGGTCGTGATTGATTATCACGAGCCGTGACACGAGCAGATCGTGATAGATCGCTTCGGTTATGGTCGTGATTGAATGTTCACGGACCATGACATGAAAAGACCATGGTACACTACAACAAAAACTGATATTTGCATCGAAATATTTGAGAGGGTTTGAAGGACCCTCTCAAATGGGGCGGTCCTAGTCGATCGCCCCATTTGGGGCGGTCTAGACCCCCCAAATGGGGCGGTCTATGAGACCGCCCCAATAATGGTGGTTGTATATCTAGAACCACCACTGCAAAGAAGATGGTAAGATAAATTTTAAATATTATCAATTTGATATACTTTTGAGTTTGTTATAGTTTTTAATTTTTATTAATTCTCTTTTTTCAGGAGAAGGAA
Organism: Pontederia paniculata; assembly: GCA_001647135.1. NCBI lineage: Eukaryota > Viridiplantae > Streptophyta > Magnoliopsida > Commelinales > Pontederiaceae > Pontederia > Pontederia paniculata. Next base: position 323 of record LTAE01001422.1, on the reverse strand, counting down.
CTCGGTAGACCACCTACTGAGGATGAGATTTTTTTTAAGACCCACATGAAGAATGACGACACATGGAGTTCTGAATTTGCAAAGAAGACATATGTTAGAAATTTTTAAACATTCTTGCATTTCATATAAATTTGTTTTAAATATTTTTCTAATTAGTTAATTTTTACAGGAAGAGTTCAAAGCTAAAGAAGCGGAGTATTTGACGCAGTGTACTCAAAATGGAGAAACTCCGAAAAGTAATAGAGATCTTTGGGTTGAGCATGTTGGCGTCAACAAAGAACGTGCTTATGGTTGTAGATCTTCTACTGGTTATGCTGATTTTC
>LTAE01001421.1:29479-46906 GCA_001647135.1 Pontederia paniculata | reverse complement strand
TGTATGTATGATGATGATGATGATGATGATGATGAGTTATCGACTTCTAAAGTCGGCTAAATATGTATGATGATGATGATGATGATGATGATGATGATGATGATGATGATGATGATGATGATGATGAGTTATCGACTTCTAAAGTCGGCTAAATAGGCTTTGGAGTTTATCCTTGCATCTGTGGTGATTTACATGGTCATGATAGAAGGGTAAGAAATAGGTAGTAAAACTCTATCTATAGGGGATAAAGTGAGGAATTATCAATCTCTAAAGTCGGCTAAGTATGCTTTGGAGTTTACCCTTGCATTTGTGGTTAAATACAAGTAATGTCGTTAAGTAAATGGTTTGCCATTTTGTCTATTTATTTTTTTATTTATTCATTTTCTTAAGACATTACATGTCAATAAGAAATTACCCCCCATTTGGATTTAAATAAAATATTTATAAAAGTTAATTCTCAAAGAATCAAAATCTATATTTTGGATCTAAGAATAAAATTGGCAGTTTTATAGATTTTTTTATTTTTGCACATTTTACCTAACTAAAACATCACCTAAAATTAATTAAAAATTACATTTATCATACATATGGAAACAATTATCGAGACTTTACTTTTCTAAACTTTGACATTTTCAAGAATCATGTTTCATGCCTTAAGAAAAATGCACCATTTTCTGCACTCCAACAATAAAGATGAAATTTGTGTCTTAGCACCAATATCATTATGCATGTCAATCATATAATATAACACTGACGCATATAATCTTAAATGGATTAAGTCACATATACTACACACATAGTTACAGAGATGAAAACATCGAGGGTTTTCTCCTTCGTGTGATCATGACTCTTCTATTTCATATTTTGAAGAGATTTTGGTTGTGTGATTGTAGATTTTGATCTCACCATTAATGACGTGGAAGAGATCTCTTCATATATGATATGATATTACATTTTTCTTTTTGAAGGAATATTTTTTATTAATTTGCCCAAAATATTTACAGAAATATTTTAGTCACTAAATACATTAATTTTAATGACAAGCATATTATTACGATTACACCTAATCTTTAACGGTCAGGGGCAGTAATAATAAGTGTCATTAATTTTTTTAGTCATTATTGTTAACTTTTGTTAAAAACTAATATCAACGACCATAACATGATCTAGTCGGTAGTTGTGGATGTTATAATCCATATTTCTTGTAGTGTCTTCTTCTCTTTTACTTTTAGCTTTGTTGCAATTTATTTTTCTCCTTAATACAGTACCAAATCTTCTTTACATTGCTCATGATTAGTTTAAAATTAGGATGAGGCTTCAATTCTCATTTTTGTGTTTTTGAGGTGAATTTCCAAAATGTCTAAGAGAGAAATGAGAGGAGAAAGACAATATGATTTGGAAGATTATATACATGATTTCANAAAATTAGGATGAGGCTTCAATTCTCATTTTTGTGTTTTTGAGGTGAATTTCCAAAATGTCTAAGAGAGAAATGAGAGGAGAAAGACAATATGATTTGGAAGATTATATACATGATTTCAAGTGATGTTTAGTGGATATTTTAATCAATAGGAGTAGGCTAGCTTTGGTTGCTAGGTGGCTACTTCATGGGATGCTAATTTGATGCACAATGTCTAGTGCTTAATCAGAATAAGATTCATGTACATATGTAAGCAAGGTTGTAACAATGTATATGCAGAATTATGATAGATAATAGACTATGACAGAGTTTGTTGCAACTTTATACATACAAATATGTTGCAAGTGCATAACAATCAATTGCACAGAGTTCTTCCTCCTTCAAGATGTGGCGCTGCTCCAAAAGTGGCATTCTCCCTATATGCCCCCCCTGTTCTCTTTCTCATCTTTTTCCTTTAAATATCCACTTTCTTGGCTCATCAAGTATCCTTTGGAGTTTTCTAGGAAGCTTCCATAAAAATTCTTTTCATTAGAAATGTGAACTATTATCATTTTTTTTGTTTTTTAGCACCAAATGTTTGGTTGTGATTTGCATGTCGCAAGAGTGTGAAAATTCTACTTTTTTTATACTTCTTCATCTTTCTGAAAATGTATATAGAATTATATCAATTCAATTAAAACTATAATTATATAAGATCTGAAAGAGAAAAGTAGGATTATGTATGCAAAGTGTATAAAGATGCACATATGATAGGAATAATATTAGGAAAAATATGAATTAAGCTCATATTTTCCAAAATTAAATATTATGCATGTGATACTCACATATCAACAATAATATTGCATGTTGGTTATGTTAGGAAAAAGATATGGTTAATTTTACAAAGGGAATTTTATTTCATGTTCGTTTTTTTCTATATATCATGCATGCAAATGATATGTAAATTACTTGCATGGACAACCATGTATCGATATTATTAGTTATCCTTTAATATACGAATATAAAGTAAGAAGTGTGTTAGTATATAACTATGTATACAATATAAGATTAAGGCATTATGTACTATTGTTTTTAAAGAATTTAGTTCATCTGTTGATTTTTCTATTTACAAATAATTTTTAAATTGGGTATTTGACAAAACTTTTATTCAAAAAAATAATCTAATAAGAGTGTTTTTTCTTACTTTAAATGATTTTAAGATTATTTTTGTTTGAAAAATAACCTTATAATAAAATCTCATTTAAACAAGACATGAGAGAGGTACTTAATAAAGTAGGATGAAACACATACTTTATGTGTTGACTATAAGGTACACAAAAAATATTGACTTCGTCAACATATATGTGAATATTCATGTGATTAATGAATTAAGACATTTTTTTCCAAAAAGTGTACGAGCCCTCACGACATAAATATCTTTGATGGAGTCGAGAATTTCTAATGTGATATTAGAATATCATCGTGGGACAAAAATTAATGTGACATCGCACATGAACAAATGTGAGTATATATTTGCACACTTCTTCGACTTTTGAGACATATTTTAGAAAACCACAATTATGTTGTTGTCAATAAGTTTTTTGGAACTCGAATCTATTAAACTTCTATACAAAGATCACTTCAAACAATAAAAAAAGATTATATGTTATTAGAACAAATGGGTTGATGCTTTTACAAACACTAGCAAAATTTTTAGGGATAGTTTGATCAGAGAATTATTATAGGATAAAAGGTTTTTTATTAGATAAATATTGTTGTTCTATAATAATAGTGAAGATCATTCCAGGATATTTATAACTTATTTTTAGTTGAGAGATTTGTTGACATATATTTATAATGAATTAACCTTCTATGGATTTCGAGTGTCATGAACTATTTGAATAGTATCAAATATTTTCTATTCATATCCATAATCTTATGTGCTTGTTAAATGGTGTGCATGAACGCTTATGGATTGGAGAGGAACCCTTGGTATTTATAGAAGTTGAAGAGATGTTCTTACCATAACTTTTGTCATGTTGAATTACTATTTAAAATTACTAATAAGTATTTTATCCAAATAATAGATTAGATAGTGTATAATCTAACACTTTATTCTAAGTTTATATAATCTAATATTAACCTTTTAAGTGCATTATTTATACTTGGCATAATTTGTATTGTTTGCGGTTATTGTTAAAATTGAGTAATTTTGAAAATTGGTACCTCAACTTTACCTAGGATCCCAAGTTGATCCCTCAGTTTTGTTTTGCAACTAATTAGTCCCTCAAATAATCTTTTCACAATTAGTCCTTTTTATATATTATAATTATTTTTTTGGTGATGTGACAGCCACATCATCTATTTTTATCAATTATTTATTGATGTGATAGCCATATCAACGATACACAAATGAACTCTTAAAAAATAAAGAAAAAAATAGAAATATCATTAGAAAACAATATATAAACACACAAAATTATTTGATAAGAGATAGATCTTATACATTTGCGATCTTATAAAAGAACTTTTAATATTTTCCGTTCACGATCTTATACATTTATGATCTTATGCGTTCACAAAAATTCAAAATTACTCTGATGTTGCTTCAATTTTTAAAGTTATAGTGATTTATGTTGGAGATAACATGTGAAGACTAATCACCCAATTATTTAGAAGATTAATTATACAATTTCTCTATCATATTGTATTATCCTTATTTTGTCAATGTATAAAATTTTAATAGTGGTTATGCACTCTAATGATTTTAATACGAAAAATAGTAAAAAATTTTCTTATAAAATCGTGAACATATAAGATCTATCTTTTATCAAGTAATTTTGTGTGTTTATATGTTATTTTTTAGTGATATTTCTATTTTTATACTTTATTTTTTAAGAGTTTATTTGTGTATCATTGATGTGACTATCACATTAATAAAGAATTGATAAAAAATAAATGATGTGTCTGCCACATCACTAAAAAATAATTATAATATATAAAAAAATAATTATGAAAAGATTATATAGTTAAGAGATTAATTAGTTATAAAATAAAATTGAAGGATGAACTTGAATCCTAAATAAAGTTGAGATACCAATTCTGAAAATTATTCATTTAAAATTTAACTTGTTAATTTATGTTTTATAATTTAAAACAAAACAATGATTGGCGCGTCGTGGGCCCAATCCATGTAAACAATTCTAATAAAGCAAACAGCCCACTCTGATCCGACAGCTAAGTCTTTTTTTTTCTTTCATTTCCATTTTTCTATTATTTCTCCACAGGTCAAATTAGCATCACTCATAATAATAATAATAATAATAATAATAATAATAATAATAATAATAATAATAATAATAATAATAATAATAATAATAATAATTTATCATTATCATTATTCCCCACCTCTTTCCCAATAAAATAATGAAAGCCGTCGGATCTATCGTCTCTTCCATCCGTCCGTTCATTTTATTTCGCAGCACGTGCGACAATATTTTGACCCCTCGTTCAACCATCTTTTCGAGGCCACCAAAATCCCCTCTCTAGTTTTTAGATTAATAAGCATCATTAATTTATTTAAACGGAGAAGTGATACTATATATTTTCCATTTTGTATCTATTTTGTTTTATTCCGCAGCACACGCTACAATTTTTTGGCCCGTCCCCCAAGCATCTCTTCGGAGGCCACCATCCCCTCTAATTTATTTAGGTTAACAAGTATATTATTGCAATATATATATATATAATATTTCATTTTTTCCATTTTAATATAATGTGCATGTATAATAGAGTAAAAAAATGAAATATATAATATATATTATTGGAGCATACTTATTTAAATATATAAGTCAAATATTTGCTTCCCTTTATTCCACCCCATTTTTTTCGCTTATAAACCCTCGAATCAAACCACACACCATCTCCTCTCTTCTTTTATGCTCTCTACTCTGTGAAGGCGGCAGCAGCAGCAAGGAGCGAAGTAGCAGCCGCCATGAACGGACCGGGGCTCTTCTCCGGCATCGGCAGCAAGGCCAAAGGTTTGTTCCTCTCTCAAACCATCTCGCTTCGATCCCGACGCCGATCTCTAGGGACCCTTTTTTGTTGCAATCTATGCGCATTCCTTCGATTCATGAGATTTATGTTTGTCGCCGTTGTTGTTGTTGTTGTTGTCGGATTCGGCGGATGGGGGAACGAGTAGATCTGCTGACGAAGGGCTACTCCAGTGACCAGAAGCTCACCGTTTCCACCACCAGCGACACCGGAGTGGTTGGTGCCCCTTTCCCTTCTCTCTCTATATATGTGTATCTCTCTTTGTTACTTTGGTTCTTGGTTAAGTTCGTGATCGATTCCAAAGGTTTGACTCTCTATGTTCGCTGATCTGGTTGTGGAGTGCTCAGCTTTCTGTCTTTTTCTTCGATCTATTCTTAGGTAATTTGTTTCCGTTTGGGGAGTGAGAAATCGCCGTTGTGGAGGCGTTGGCGTGTTATCGTTTTTGTTTCCTTCAGATGACAGATCGTTCTGTCTTTTGATTATAAAGGTTATTTCTTCGGATTACTTATAGATGTCGATGGATCCAGCGTTCTGCCCGTGGCTGTGATTCTCACGAATGGCATCTGCTATAGGTTATGATTAGCTTCTTTATTTGAACAAGTACGAGGTCTGATTCCAACATGGACAGCTCCTTAATCAACTTTCAGTTCCACCAGTGGGTAGCGGAAATTTTGATTTATACAAGACTGCAGTTTCCGAAACACAACCTGTTATATTGTTGGAACAACTTTTAGCTTCTGGAAATGTGGTCCTTAACACAATGGCAAATGCCATTGTCTGAGGATGTTTGAATATTGGATCTGGAATTTGTAAGACATTTGGGCTCTGAGAGATCAGAATACCTCTCCTGGTAATCTTTTAGGATTTAATTTTTCGCTGTGATAAATATTGAGTGGCAAGAATTTTGATTGTACACAGGATGGCAGATGGCAAATGAAATGAGCTATAGGTCATGATGTTTCTGTTATATCGCCAGAAGTATGGGCCTTTACATAAAGTGTTGTATTAAGATGTTTGAATATTGGGTCTGGAATTTCTATAACATTTGGGCTCTGAGAAATCAGAGTACTTCTGTTGGTAATTTTTTTAGGATTTACAGTTTTTAGTCAAGGATAATGACGTTACATGTACGTCAGATTATGGGTGGTTACCCTGATCATATCATGATTTTGTTAGTTGAGGAGATTATCAACAGTTCTTCTTTGGGTAATGTCTTTGTTTTTGTTGTCATATTACTAATACAAATTGTCATTTCTGCATGGCCTTTACTAACTTGGTGGTTTATTGATGCTTCCTTCTGAAATTTAATCGATGAAATAAGAAGGATTTATACTAAAGATGCAAAGACATGTTAGGACAGTTTTTTCTCCAGTTTTCTTTAAGATTATATGATTGATATGTTTCAAAGTTTCTGGAAAATAGATGTACAAATAAATTTTCTCCATTTCATTGAACCATTTTTATGATAATTATTAACATTATGTGTCATTTGTTCTTTTCTCTCCTCTTTTTGCTGGTTTTAAGGATGTTTTGATACATGAGCGAGCGTGTTGGATCTTATTTTATTGTTAAGGTTGCTAAACTTAGATAAAGAACTTTTGACTGGAGAAATACTTACTAAAATAGTAGAAAGTCTAGTTCCTTGATTAACCACCAGTTTGGTTCTTCTTGGCAGAGAAGGCTAAATTTCAACGCAAGAAATCTTTTGCTTAAGATCTATGTATAATTTTTTTTTCTTTTAAAAAGATATGTATGTAAAATTTCCTGTTAAAAAGATGACTTGTTAGTCATTTATGTGATGTTTTGAATGTGTGTTTTGCTTATTAGAATCTACATGCTTCTTTTTCTGTACCACTTTTTTTTTTAAATTTTGCAGTTACTTTTCCTTTGTTAATTGCAGTTGCTGGGGATGTACAATTTCATCAATATGACTCTTTTATATTTCGTGGTGGCATTAAGATACTTATTACCTGATTTTGCTTATCTTTCATTCTTTCGACATCTATGTTAATGTGCGAGGATTTAATTGCTTGATATTAACTTTGGTACTTGCCAAGAAACCTTGTGTTTGAGTTTTTTCAACCCTAGCAAATTTCGAACATCATACTGACCAGTTGACTTGTTTGAAATGTCTTTGCTCATTAAATTTTGTTTGTTTGTTTTTATTACATGTACAAACTAACTGTTCATTGCTTCATTTCAGGTGGTTAATGTTTCCACTGTCAAGAAAGGAGGGCTTTATGCCTCCGATATTGGGTCACAGTACAAATACAAGAATGCTCTCTTTGATGTCAAACTCGACGATTGTTCCAATGTGTGTTTGTACCCTCTTAGTTCTTGTAAATGAGATTTAAATGGTGACAGCTTTGATTAGTTTTTTTTTTCTTTTGCCAGGTTTCAACAACAGTTACCATATCTAATATTCTGCCATCTACCAAAACTATTGTTTCTGCTAAGCTTCCTGATTATAACTCTGGAAAGGTATGCTGTTTCAGTCCTTCAATGGTTTAAGCGAGCTTCAGTAAATGGTGCTGATATTCTTGCTATATATTTTTCTAGTTGGAGGTTCAATATTTCCACCATCATGCAACGCTTGCTTCAGTAGTAGCATTGAGGCAGACTCCAGTTGTTGAGCTTTCTGGGACAATAGGTGCCAATGGCTTAGCATTTGGGGCGGAAGCTGGCTTTGATAGTGCTTCAGGAGCTTTTACCAAATACGGCGCAGGAATTGGATTGATAAAACCTGATTATACTGTTTCTGTAATTCTGTAAGCAAGACAACTCATCAACTATCATTTTTGCTTTTTACATCCTTTGAAATGGTCTATTATAAATTTATAATGTTCTGTCAGGGCGGATAAGGGAGATACTCTGAAGGCTTCATATGTTAAACATTTGGACGAGAAGCAGAATAGCTCTTTTGTTGGAGAGATTGTCAGAAAGTTCTCTACTAATGAAAATACAGTGACAGTTGGAGGCCAGTATGTAATAGATCCTGAAACAACTGTTAAAGCAAAGTTTAACAACTCTGGTAAGTTTGCAGCTCTTGTCCAGCATGAGCTTAGGCCAAAGTCATTTCTGACAATCTCCACTGAGCTCGACTCCAAGGCCTTGGAGAAGGCTCCTAAGTTTGGTTTGGCTCTTGCCCTAAAGCCTTGATGATATTGTCAGTAAAAGATTTGTGCGTTTCATCCAATGGGTTCAAAAGTCCCAGACAATAATTTTACTCCACAAACATGTCTAAAGTTGTACATCCTTGTGGATGACTTATTTTTGGTGGGAAGCCACTCAGTTATTCTTTTAGCTGCTTCAATTTGTGATAATTTTTCATTGACATTTTTGCTCACCTTCGGCTGTGAAGATTTGAGATAATACTCTCGCTGACTTGCATTCCAAAACATATTGTGTTCTTGTTCTCCTCTTTCTCTCGTTTGCCAACACTGAGAAGAGCTTTTTGTTTTTATTTAATTGATATATGATTATTTTCACGGAAATTATCGAGTAATTTAATATATGATACATAGTTAATTAATCTTAACTCTCTCCTAATCCAGAATTGTTGTCATTTGTACAGTTAAAGTGGGCACATTGCTCCATTTTCTATGGGTTGATTTGGATTTCTGATTTGCTTCTTTCAAAAGTTGTTTTTTTTTAATCAGACTTTTGCTGTGGATTTTTTGTTTAAAGAAACTATACGGCCACCTCTGTTCCCATGGAAACTTTTGAGTGCTGGCAAGGGCTCCTAGTTTTCCGTAATTTTGGAATTTTCGGTTCTTGCTGGAATTCTTGGGCATGAAAAGCCTCAGTTTTTTGTTAAAGAAAATATCTTTCCTATAATTGAATTTAATAATGATGTATCTGGGTATATCATTGTAACTTGGACGGTTGAAAAAATTAAATAAAAAATAAGAATATTAAATAGATTAACTTTAGATTTCACATTCATCGGTATTCATCGGTCCGGATACACCATCATTAAACTTTTTACAATTTATTTTGTATCTAGTTTTGAGTTACAAATTTATGATTTTTAAACTTGTATCGATTTGAAAATTAGATTGTTCCTTCTGAAACAATCTATCTTCTAATTTATTAAATTGCTTTTATGCCTGATATCTAATATATTAAGTTTACTTTTTTATTATTTTTATAAATGTAATTTCATAAAAAATATAATAATAATAATAATAATAATAATAATAATAATAATAATAATAATAATAATAATAATAATAATAATAATAATAATAATAATAATAATAATAATAATAATAATAATAATAATAATAATAATAATAAGCGAAGATTTTTTTTCTTCATCGCACGAAACAGATTTCATGAGCTATTGGATCATCTAAAGGCAGACGGGCCATTTTTTTACTTAATAGTTAAAATATTTAATCCCCATATGGGCTCTGAATCTTACGGCCCAAAGTGAATCGGATTTGTTTAAGAAAGAAATATCATCCAACAGTTTTGGATGATTATTTGGATCCTATATTTATGATGATAATATTTAAGATCTATTTTGATAAATTGATAAAAAGATATTATTAAATTATATTATCTAATCAACTATTTATATTTTCTCAATTGAATAATTTTGCATATGCGAGATGAGATTTAAAATATGAAAATACATATTTGTTATATAATATTAATTAGACAGGGATACATGACTCATGCAATTAAAAAAAAAATAAAATTCCTTAACTTTTTTAAATGTTAAATAAATTAAAATTTTATGTTGTATTTGGTTGGATATTTTAAACTTACACCCAATAGTCCTTCGAGTATGTAAAAAAAAATTGGCCTGACATAAGGATTAGTCTTGGTCATGCCAGCCCGAGCTCAAGTTCAGCTCGACACGACACTTGGGATCAGGCTGAATCCTGTAAAATCATGTGTCAAATGAAATATATTAAAATGTGTTCGGTTGAAACTATGTTTTTGTTTTACAATCCTTAGTCATTGATCTATTAGATATGCATGTTAATAATTATAATTAATTTTTTTTTCGGTTGTCACCCAAGTGTTCTGGAAGCGGCGCCGATTCTCCAATCCACGCGGCGCTAACGGTTATGTGCATCGGTCACGGGTTGGAGTCTCGGCCCACCATCGAGCCCGACTATTCTGGTGCCGCCCCGGGTCGCGTGTCTGGCTGTGGCAGGTGAGACTCCCAGCGAGAATTTTCTGAGTTCAGGGGCTCGAATTCGAGACCTCTGCTTAAGCGGGAAGGAGCCGCTATCCACTCCACCCCAATCCCGTTGGTATAATTAATTTAATTTTAACTTATACACGGAGACCACTTATATCGAGATTTAAAACAATTAGTGTATCCGTAATTTAATCAATCGGGCATTATTTCGTAATTTAATTTTCTGTAGTTAATTTGGCGTCAACTTGCTATTCTTCAATCCTTTGTTATTATTGTACGTTATGTTAAATTTTTGTCTTAATTTTAAAATTTTATTTAAATTACTTTAATCCATGTTCTTGACTTAAATTTTTCGGGCTAAATATTTTGTTATAATTAAAATGAATTTTGAAAGTGTATATATATATATATATATATATATATTTGTGTCATTATTGAATTAAAAGTTTATTTATTGATTTGCTATCTTTGAAAATATATTGTTTTAAAAAAGATACTCTTAAACCAAATTTATTCATCATTCAAGTACTAAATTTTCTGAATCAAAAGCTATTATAATTTTTTTTGGATAATCTCAGTGTGAAATTCCAGAATTTATTTTTTTTGTTTTTTTAACATTGTTATCATTTCCGAAAACTTTGCTTCTAAAACATTATAAATGTTATTTTCAAAATATATTTTTATTTAATACTTTTTTAAATATTATTCTTAAGGAAGGTTCAATTTTAGAATAATAATTCTTTTCAAATCAAAGTTTTATTATAATATTTTTAAATTTCTTGTACTTTTGAAACACAACTTTTATAATTGATCAAAATTAATAATTTTAATGAATAATTGTTTTTTTAACAATAAACTCCAATAAAAAATTCTTGGAACAAAATTGTTATTTTTATTTTTCAACTTAAATATTTTTTTTTATAGATATATTTTTTTGTATAAATTTTTGTTTCTATGTTTGTCGTCGTCGAACTAGTCAAATTAAGTCATTTGAATGATATAACTAGGACACTTGGAGTTGTAGAGTTAAATATGAGCTAGTTTATAATAATCTACAAAGATTATGTTAACTCTTCTAGAATAAGTCACCAAGGAACAAAAGACGGCTCATGCATCAACAATGTAATAAAGGAAGTAGGGCGATGAAAAAATAAGGACCTTCATACAAATGCACTTGAAGGACAATTTTATGAGGGTGTTTGAGACACGAGAGAGCGCTTATGAGTTATGAGAATCTTTAAAAAAAAAGTACGCATCCAAAAAGAACATGAATGTACAATTGTTATTGCATAGGTATACAACTTACAAGATGAAGGCATATGGCAGTGTGTTTGATCACATCAACACAATGATCGTGATGGTCAATGATTTAGAAGTTGCAGGATGCGTACTACCTAAAACCCATAACAAATAAATTTTGTGCTAAATAACTTGCCACCAGCCTTTGACATGACCATTACAATAGTTTGTGTAAATGATCGATTGAGGAAGTGGTTGAACCGCACTCCATCTTGACTATTGAACAAAGACATAGTCAAGGGAAAGAAGAATATAAATGTCTTTGAAGTAGAGAAAACTGCTGAAGTGCAAAAGGAGGAGACCATGTTGTGCATTATCGCAGGAAAAGGACACAGAAGGTTCCAAGAGGATCCTCATAATACTTGTGAGAAGTTTGTCATTTCAAGGTGTAGGGCTAAGGGCACCACATACATGGACAAACAAGCTGCCTAACAAAAAGGCGTAGGCTCAAGCAAATTTTCCTTTGCATCGTGGTGGAATGCAGTGCAATGACATCTAACATTAAAGAATGATGAATTGACTCAAGAGCAACCCGCCCATGTTACCAAGACCAACGAGGATCTTATTAACCTCAAAGAACTGTCAAAGCGGGAACAAAGTAATCTACACAGAAATAACACATAATTGGATGTAGAGGGTATTAGAGATTATAAGTTGGATTTTGGTGATAGCTACATGAATCTCAAGAATGTTCTATATACGCCAAGCATTACGCGAAATTTGATTTCTATTCCCATCCTACTACAAAAAAAAATTGGAGTTAAGTTCTAAAGTGAGAGTCACAATAGGCAAGAACAAAAAAGTCTATGCAATTAGAAACTATGTCTCTAGACATAACTTGTTTTGCCTGAATATAATAAATAATGATGTAATAAAAGGTTCTTTCCACTATACTTTGTATTATATGTATGATTATGATATTTGGAATGAGATACCTGAACATCTTGGAAACTTGAATGGAGCAAATAAAGAAAATAAATTTAGTGTCTAAAATATCTAGTAGAAGAATAATATCTCGTGAGCATTATTTAACCACCCATTTCACTTAAGGGACAATGTCATCCGAATTTGTCAAAATATGTATATATGCGAAAACCTGAAGAGTTTGATGAGAAGGGTTAGGAAAATAAAGTGTATAATATGAAAAAAATCACTTTATGACTTAAAGCAATCGTTTGAGTAATGATACTTGAAGTTGTATCAGACGATAATCTAATTTGATTTCAAGATAAATAAATTGGATCATTCTGTATATATCAAGAAAAATAGAAGTAGTTTTGTGATATTATCGTGTACGTGAATGATATCATGCTTGTCGAAAATAATGTAGAAATGATCAATAAATTAAGAGTAAATTAAGCAAACAAATTGAAATGACAGACATCCTATGTATTGGACATTCAAATTATGCACATAAAAGTTTTTAAAAAATGAGTTTAAGTTAAGAGCAGTATATTAATAAGATATTGAAAAGATTTGGGATGTAGAATAATAATCCTCCTATACCGACACTATTAGTAATTGTGAAAAAACTTTGTAAAATTAAATATTCAAATGTAGGAAGGAATCCTTAGGCTTTGTTTGGCAATTAACTAATGGAGGGGTGATGTGAGATGGTGGAGTATAGGGTGGGGTGGTAGAGTGTGGTGAAGTGTGATGGATTATTATTAAACTCATGTTTGGATAAAATTTTATGGTGGTGGATGGGTTAAACTAAATCATGACATGTTTGAATAATTTAAATAAAAGTCATTTATACCCTTTATTATATATTACTAATTATGACCCTTAATAAATATAATATTATTATATATTTATTTGATTTATTATAATATTTATATATTTATCATTATTTATATCTCTTATATGTTTTTTCTCTTATCTTTAGTATTATTTTTCTCTCAATGTATTTTGTTTCTTTCACAATATTTTTATTTTTTTATTTTTTTGAAATAAAGATAAAAAAGATCGAAGATGATAGATAAATATAAAAAGAGTGAAAAAAATTAATATTACAATTACATAAATAAAAAATATTGTTCAAATGATAATACTTTAAGATGTTAAAGTAAAAATAATCATAAAAATAATTGTTTATCTCAAATTTAATAAAAAATAACTAATTTGAAAAAAAAATATTATGATGACATTCAATAGATTTAAAATATTATGATAAAAAATTAATCCGAGGAAAAATAAATGTGAATGAATAAAAGATAAACAAATGTAAGTATTAAATAATTATATAATAAGATAAAAAAAGTTAAACCAATAAATGAACTCAAGTCAAATATTTTTTTATCATAAATCAAAATAATATAAGTAAGAATATTATTTTAAATGAACTATGATATAATTTTAGAAAGTTATTTAAAGGGGTAGTTTTGCCTAAAAAGTTTCATTCCCTCTAATTCCACCAATTTGGTGGAATGAAATATTTGGTGTTTGGAGGTGTGACTCACCCCTCCAAACACCATATGACTTTTAAAATTTTTTACCCAAACACGATTTAACTAACACCACCCACCCATCTTCCACCCTATCCCCTAATACCTCAATCCAAACAAGGCCTTATGAAAACCCTATGCATAAGTGGTGAAGAACTTAAAATATGTGAAGCTATGCCCGAGGTCCGATTTTTTTGATGTGGTAAGCTTGATTAGCATATTCAAAGTAATCTCGAAAAGGTACGTTAGAATGTCATTAAGAGAATACTACGATGTCTAAATGACATAGTACAATTGAGATTGACATACCAAGCTGACACACTTGATGCAGTAGATATTCAGATGCATATTTTTGTGGTGACATAAATGACTTAAAGTTTGTGTGAGGTCAATTATTCCTTTTGGATGGTGTAGTTGTTTCTTAAAGCAATAAGAAACAATGATGTGTGACTAGACAAACATAGAAGGCGCAACCATCCATGAAATATGACTCATATATTTCTTTATGCAATTAGGGCTCGATTTGATAAGAGGGTCGTTGTCGCTATATCGTGATAATCAAGTTGTCATGAGTTTGATACACGATGAAATCAACAATTCAAAAAAAAAAGCACATTAAGATTGAATATCATTATGTTTAAGATATAGTACATAAGAAAAAAGTGATCATGACTTATATGTCTATGAGCGGTATATTGATTGATTCTCTCACAAAAGAAAATTCAATCGGATTTTTCATTAAGCATGTGGGTTGACGAGAATTAAGAATATTTAAGTTAATACGAAGTATTCACGGATAGTGAAGTTCATGATATAATCTCTAGTTAAGCTCTCAACGAACCGTGGAAGTGCTTACACATGATGAGCTAGCCGGTCAAGTGGAAAAATTTTGTACATGATTACCACCGAGACATATGCTCATGCTATCGCCTGGCTCCACTGATAACACCCATCGTGCACGCAGAATGCAGTCATGATCACGTCCAGAATAATTGTCGATCTGGATGTTACGTGGGGCAATAAGCGTGTTAGAAATTGTTGGCGACATAAAAGGAAAGGAGCGGCACAACGACTTGAGCCATCAATGTGCGGAAGGTCGGGATTGGCAGGGACAAACGATGGTGTTGCATCGATCGATATAAATGAATGAAAGTCGTTCGAGAGTCCCTATCCGATAGTTGGAAAATCCACTTTCCTTCTACAGGCCCATGATCATGAGCCCACCTTGATCGAGCACAATCAAATTTATTGTAATATATATAATATATTTTTTATGAAACAAAATTACACATGAGTTTTTCTAGTTAAACTTCCCACTTATTTTGAAAGGTTCAAATATTTCCTTAATATAATTTCAACTCATACTCTTATAATATATATATAGATTAATGTTTATTATATAATATATTAATTATTAATATAATAATATTATATATTATTATTTAGTAATAATTTACTAATTTATGATATAATTATACTAACTATATGATATAAAATACAAATTTATTATAGCAAAAAATGGGAATTATTTTAAAAAATATTAAAAAAATTAAAAAAATAATTCAATCCGACACAACTAATACGATCGAGTTGGGGTCGTCGACCCCGTCCGGATACAATTTTTACGATCGAGTTGGGGTCGTCGACCCCATCCGGATACAATTTTTACCACCACACTACACAACACTAATTGTTCAGGTTAAATATGTGTTAGATCGATATAGAGCACAACCCGAGCGGGCACTAAATTTCATTTCTAATATACTACTCTTTGGCTCTTTATAACAAGAAAAGTTAATTCTGTTTTTTCAACGAATGATTAAAAAATAAACCAAAAAGTTGACTAGACTTTACAATGACATGTAATTGATAGACGTTTCAATTGGAGCATTAGACTATGGTGATAACTAGTAGTGCAAATAACACATAAACGAAAAAATGTGTTTTTCTATAATAAGGCACGGAGTATAAACATGCAATTAAAAATATAAAAGTAGTGGATCAAAACATTTATCAAGTCCTTTTCCGGGACCTGCGTTCTTTCTTCTCTATCACCCTTTTCTTATAATAAATAAATAACTAATGGATAAGATTGGTTTAAATAATATCAATTTTTTACTTTGATAAGATGAGATTGCATGATTAATATTAAAATAATTAATTTATCAATACAAGTTAATGTTTGTTAAATTGCATTCGAATGCAAAGAAAAATCAGATGCTTATAGAAAAATAAATTATGTTTCCCTATGCACTCGAGCTTCTATTAATTCATCAAAAGAACTAACATTTTTTCAAGTGATATTTTTCAGAATGGATTTTCGATGCTCCTTTTTTATATATTATATATATATATATTAATGATAATGATGTGAAATAATAATTTTTTATATTAGTAGCATTTTTTTATCTTTATAACATATAAGTTGTTATAACATTTATGTATTCACATATGAATAATTTTATAGATTAGAAACTATTCAAAAAATATATAAATAATATATAAGTAGGATTCCATTTGATCTTTAAATTTAAAAATCACCTTAACTTTTGATGCCGAATCAATTTTTTTTTATAAATTGATTATTTATATCAAATCTAATATAATATTACAGGTTTTTCTAACTTATAAAAAAAGATAAATAAACTTATGGATATACTAAAAAGGAAAAATAAATCTCATTTTGTGCTTCTGAGGCGGCCGGTCGAGCCGAGGCAGTGGTTTGGTGGGGTTCCAATTCCCCTCCAATCCCTCCCTTCCCCCCCTTATTTTGTCTCTAGGGTTCCACCTCCGCTTCTTTCTCCCTCCCCAAATCCACTTCTTAGATCTCCAAAATTCATCCAGGTAAACTCCGATCGTCCTCTCCATTTCCAATATATCTTGGGTTAATTTGCATCGATCCATCAGATCCAGAAGTGGGGAGCATGACCAGCGGCAGCAGCCGGAGATCCTCGGCCGCGGCGGCCACGACTGCGGCGAGCGTCGGCGGCGCCGGCGGAGGCGGAGGCAGCCGGCCGCGTTACGCGCCTGAGGATCCGTCTCTGCCGAAGCCGTGGAAGGCGCTGGTGGAC
>LTAE01001421.1:13294-29187 GCA_001647135.1 Pontederia paniculata | reverse complement strand
GCCGCCCCCGAACCCGCCCCCGAAGTCCCTCGCGGCCTCCGCCACCGCACCCCATGCCCGCTCTTCGACCTCCTCTGCCGCCGCTCCTCGGAGCTCTGACCGGGACCACGACCGGCGCCGGCAAGGGGTTTATGATGACGCTGACGACGATCACTATAGGAGCTCTCGCACCAACCAGGTCGGCTGAGTTCTCTCCCATGTACTGTGATATCTTCCTGTTGGCATATAAATAGTCAATCTTAACTTCCTTGTTGCTGTTGTATGACACCTATATTAACTATTATGGTGTCGCATTATTACTAGAATTCTCTGGTTATATACAATTATTGGAGCGTGTCCATTGCTAGTTCGCTCACAGTCATCTGAAGTCCAGGGATATGTATGCAACTATTTAAAGGCAATAGTGTCTTCTTTCTGTTTCTTTTGGTACATCCTCAAGTTAACATAACAGAGCAGTACATGCAAGAATTAGACAATTTGATATAAAAATGTACTGATGGTAAAACTTGCCAACATTTCAGGAAGGAAGCGGCCGAGGTAATAATAGTCATGCTCATGAGGTTAACTTGAAGGATTCAAGGGAGGCGAGGATGCCATCTTCAAAAGGCCATGGTTCAGCTGAAATTGTTGGAGCATCATCTGCAGAATCTTATCGTCGCCATCATGAAATATATGTCAAAGTTAGTATTTTCATTTTAGTATACTGATTTGAGATGATTCTGCTTAAAGTATTTTGATAGTGCATGTAGCAAATTCTGACTGCTTTCTTTTACTGATATAAATTGAAACTTCTGATGCCCTTAACTACCAAATATCATCAATTTTTCATGAATAATCAGTATGACTTTCTTCAACTTAATAGAATAAAGGCTGTGAAAAGAGAGGAAGTAGAAAGCTAGCAATACCTAGTACAGAAAATGGGGTACAAGAATTTGGGTGAAAGATGTCCACCTTATTTATCGAATAAAATAATACTTCAGTGCGTTAGTTTGTTAGAAGATTGAAATGACTTAGCTGGCTTGATTTTGGAGACATGAACTTTCAAAGAGATAAAGATTAGGATCTAGAAGTGTTTGACTTGGATCCTTACTGCAACAGTTTGTTAAATATGCACTTTAGTTATATGTTCTTCTATTTCTTGAGGCAATAATAAATTACAGAAACTCTAACAAAGCATATTATGGAACACAAACTATCCTTTATGTATCTATTATTCATTATTCAATAAAAAAATTCATTATTACTAAATGCACTCTTCTTTGTGCTATGTAATATTCCTTTAATATTTTATAATATCAACGTCTTGGTTCCTAATAGCACACAAAATAAGAAGGGAAGTTGTACCCAATTTCATTATATTATTTTGTGTCAGGTCAGGTATGCTCCTCTGAACAAAAACTATTCTTTGTTAAAAGTTGTAGTTCTATGATGCCAGTGCTCAGGTTTGGAATGACCCAAGTGAAGTCTTTGTTTTCAGCTGTATATATATCTCAGTTACTAATAAGTTGTTCTCCCTTCTATCATATTGTTTTCATGTGTATATCGTTCTGTTCATAATTTATTTGTTGACAATATCTTACTTCATCATCCTATATGTTTGGTCAACTCTTATGATGTTTTCCTGTGATTCTAATTATTACACTTTGTTTCCTTACACATAGGGAGATAATGTACCAGTGCCATTCACAACATTTGAATCTACAGGATTCCCTTCAGAGATTCTTAAAGAGGTATGCTTTCTGTTGTACTTATCTTGTGAGTAACTTGGTATGAGGCATAAGTTGTTCTGCTCTACTGCTTATAATGTCGATTGCATGTTGGTTTTTTTTCTTGGATGTTCAGTTATATGTTTATGCTCATGCCTGCTCTATTTCTCTCGATTTTGCATTTCTTTGGCGTAGGTGCGATATTTGCTCCAGGGCGGAGCTAATGTCGTACGCTGTGCTGAGTCATGCTTCCCACTGTTGGGAGGTCTTTAAATAGCTGGAGAACCCAATGTAGTGGGCCAAATCTGGGAAGGGCTTCCTGACTTGAGCACTTCATGGGTGGCCTGCCTTTGGTGTTCTGCTCAGGCTCCCACTCAGATTTCTACAACTGGAGTCCTTTCGTCTCCAGCTTTCGACCACAATCAGCAACCACTCTGGGAAAGGGCTTCCTGAGTGACATTGCGTGGCAGTGGCCGCCTTTGGTGATGTGGCGGAAGCTGCTGCTTGGCTCCAAAGAACCGGCTTGCGTTTGCAAGCAGCCTCTTATTTGGAAAGGGACCTCTTCGCCTACTTACTGTGGCCCTTCTGTGATTTGGTCGAAGCTTTCCATTGGTCCAAACAAAGGAATGCCCTATCTCCCGCGCCAGGTTGCACCTGAATGTGGTGCTGTGCAATTTGAGGCCATATTTCTTCTGCCAGTGTCTTAAGTTTCGTCCTTGAACCCCAAATTGCCAATAATAAATTTATAAGGCTAACAGAATTTTGCCTGTATTCCTCATTATGGGGTTTACGGGATTTTTCTTTTTTCAGGTACATCATGCAGGATTCTCTTTTCCTACTCCAATTCAGGCTCAGGCTTGGCCAATTGCATTGAAAAGTCGTGATATTGTGGCTATTGCAAAGACAGGATCGGGGAAAACTTTGGGATATCTTATACCTGGGTTCATTCATCTTAAGCACCTCAGGAATAATAATAAGGTTGGCCCAACAGTTTTGGTACTGGCACCGACAAGGGAGCTAGCAACACAGATACTTGATGAAGCTGTCAAGTTTGGAAGGTCATCAAGAATATCATCCACGGTTTGTTCCTTCATTTGTTATTTGATTCACTATTCAATTTTGTCAGTTGATCCAAGTCTTTTTCTGAGAACATCTATCGAAAGAATTCTTTTTTTTTTACCAAAAAATTCTATAGTTGTTATTATCAAAACACCAGAGATGATATAATTATTTTTTTTTCTGATAGTTTAAATTATTTATGATACTCCATTGGGCACAATCTCTCTTTTGATAAAAAAAACTTCATTGTGTGCTAGAAATTTGTATTTCAAGAATATTCCCCTATCAAGATAATTAAGATGTCTGAAACAATATATCATTTGTTTCTTTTATAAGATTATTCCATCATTCATTTTGTTGTTAGTAGTTGGCCCTTATTGAAAAAGAACATAAGATATGTTGCCAAACATGCTTTCTCAATTTCTCTTCTTTCACTCGATCTTGCACTGTAACATTCTAGATTATATTGAGAAGTTTTTGTCTTTGTCTTTGACATTCTTTTTCTCTTTTTGTTTTTAGTGTCTATATGGAGGTGCCCCTAAAGGTCCGCAGTTGAGAGACTTGGAGCGAGGTGTAGATGTTGTTGTTGCAACTCCAGGGAGATTAAATGACATTTTAGAGATGAGAAGAATAAGCCTCCGCCAGGTTTCCTATTTGGTTCTTGATGAGGCAGACAGAATGCTGGACATGGGATTTGAACCTCAGATAAGAAAAATTGTTAAAGAGATACCAAATCGTCGCCAGACACTTATGTTCACTGCCACCTGGCCAAAAGAAGTGCGGAAAATTGCTGCTGATCTACTTGATAATCCTTTCCAGGTCAACATTGGTAGCACGGATGAGCTTGTTGCAAACAGTGCTATCACTCAGGTACGAATTAAACTAGTTCTTACATGGGTATTTGCTGAATGTGGATGCAGTTATGAATGTTCAGTTAATGATTTATTTTGTGGCATGTGCACAATTGTAATGTTTACATTTGGAGAATCTTCTTATTCTGCTAATTTTAAGAGAAAGATTGAGTGAATATCTTGAATCATGGGTAATCTGATGTTGGCATTTGCCCAGATTTGTTGAAATTGGCCTGACTTTCCTGATTTCATTTGGATTTTATGAAATTGACCCTTTCAACTGTTTTAAATCTGTTTTGACTGACATCTGGCGGAGTAGTCTTAAATTAGGATGGTTTCATGTCTTTGCAGAAATTCATGCATGTAACACCCACAAAAGGCTTTAAGCATGCTACGTTAAAGTGGATAAACATGATCTAATTGTGCTTGATTCAACCAAAGCCTTATGTTGCTATTGCTCAAAGCAAATTGTCTTTCTTTCTTTAGAAAGGATTTCATTTACAAAATTTATATGACCTGGTTATTGGTAATTTGACTTTTTTGGTCCCATAATGAATATGCTAACATGGGGCTTTTGAATGTGATGGTCAAACCTAGTTTAAACTATTTTCTTGAATGGTGGTTTTGTTGTTTTCACCTTCATTAAGCTATCACTTTATCTCGGAACAGATTTTCTGCGTGAGACTTGATCTAGGTCAATCTGACTTTAAGAGATATGTTGATTTTATAATTTTGGTTCATCAGCTGAAACAATTTTTTTTAAATCTTTGGTCTTTTTAGGTTAGGCCCCTAATAATCAACCAAAGAAAGGGTGCAATCTAAATAATATGTTTGTGTTTCTCCTTTTATTTTCTTTTTCTTTTTAATCGATTAACTTATGGTTTACATTTAAGTGATCCACTTCTACTGATGAAATATATTTATTCACATGTTGGCTTTCTCTGAACATTGTGATTTATACTCTCTGCAGTATGTGGAAGTAATTACACCAATTGAGAAACAGAGGCGATTAGAGCAGATATTGCGATCCCAAGATCCAGGTTCTAAGATCATTATTTTTTGTTCCACAAAGAGAATGTGTGACCAGCTAGCCAGAACACTTGCTCGTCAATTTGGTGCTGCTGCTATTCATGGTGATAAATCTCAGTCTGAAAGGGATAGAGTTTTAGGACAATTTCGTAATGGGAGGTCGCCCATACTCGTTGCAACTGATGTCGCTGCTAGAGGTCTAGATATCAAGGATATCAGGTTAGTATACTTCTCCTTGTATTTGTTACTTCTATTTTTTATCTTTTTTGAAAACTTATATCTACCAATCATCTTATAATTTTACTGGTGCAAGTTCTTGATACATAAGTTGCTACTGAAACTGTGAATAATTTTTGGGTTTCTTATGCTACAGGGTTGTGATTAACTACGACTTCCCCACAGGTGTTGAGGATTATGTTCATAGAATAGGCAGGACTGGTAGAGCCGGTGCAACTGGGGTGTCTTACACCTTTTTCTGTGAGCAGGACTCGAAGTATGCTTCAGATCTTGTTAAAATTCTCTCAGGAGCAAACCAGCGTGTGCCTAGAGAATTGAAGGATATGGTATCCCGTGGTGGATTTGGTGGAAAGTCTCGTCGTTGGGGTTCTCGGGCTGATACTCGTGATGGAGGTCGTTCACGCGGACGCAGTGATTCCAGTTATAGTGGAAGAGCTGGACATGACCTGCCACTTTTATCCAGCAGATCAGATAAATATGGTGAGCATGGGGCAAATGATCATGACCACCTTTCTCATGACAGGTACTCACAGAATCTTTGTTTGCTTAATGATGAACTTTTTTTCTTGGTTCTTTCTCTGGCTAAGAATCTAGGTATTTTATTGGATACCTTTGTTTGGATGCTAGTATTAGGAGCCTTTTAATATTTTATTGTCTTTCCAGGCATGATCATGGTTACAATGCCAATCATAAAGTAGATGTTCATGGACATGGTTCAAGAGGTAGAGGCCGTAGTCGCAGCCGAAGTCGTAGTCGTAGTCGCAGCCGTAGCCATAGCCGCAATCGTAGGAGGTATAGTGTGAGCCCTAAGAGAGGGCACACTGAACAAAGACACATGCATAGGAGCCGTAGTAGGAGCCAGAACCGTGGCCGCAGTCGAAGCAGGAGCCGTAGTCGTAGTGCAGACCAGGGCTATGACCATAATGCTCGAACTGCACAGACAGCACGTGCAGTATCACCAGTGCCACAAAGACATTCGCCAGGGAAAGGTCCATACCACGAAGAGGAAAGAGTCGAACGACCACTGCCAAATGAGAATCTGGTGATGGCCGATGTCAAACAGGATGGCTCACCTAATCCACAGATCAAAGGATCTGGATCACCATATAGTCCTATGGACAATGAGGCACCACCGGTGTTACGCAGCCCAGGTCAGCAGCATGAAAAACTGGTCGAAAATGGTGTTGGCAAGGATCACCCTGAACCTTCTGTCCCATCCCCGGCCATGCCTCGAGTTAGAAGCGGCGAGGAGGAAGAGGAAGGCATGATTCCTGCAGATGAGGATGATGGCCTAGCCCATCACGACGAAGGTAATTCGCAGAAAAATATGTCTGCCATATCTGTACCTGTCTAGACGTGTTCGGCGAAAATTCTGTGTTTGTAATGTTGCTTGCAAGGTTGATGACGATAACATATTTGCCAATGGCGAATGATTACTTTGAGAATATGTTTTGACTTGTTTCATGTTGTAATTGCCTTTTTAGATCTGGCTATAACCAGAACTTAGTCAGGGATTATTCAATCTAGCTTTATTTTTGTGAAATGCCATAATAATTTCTCGATTCATGTATCCTGAAATTGTTTGAAACACCATTAAGAGAGCAATAAGACTTAAATCATTAAATTATCGCCACCTGAAGGAAAAAAAATTCTGATCGACTGAATTCATTCCCACTCTACATAAATACTTGTAGAGTAGATTATAACCTTCTAAGTTGACAATTTGCCTTTCCTAATAGACAGTGAGATGATGGTAAAAGTCCTACACTTCAAAATCTTAAAATATAAAAGCTAATTTGTCATGAATTCTTTTTCCAGTTGCGAAGATTAATACATTAGTGCATAAACAGATACATTAAAAAAAATAAAGAAGTATATAAGTATCACAAATCGAAACCAGAACTTTTCAATTTCTGCCACATTCTCCATCAACTGATGTGTGAGATTTTATTTCACATCCGTCAGGAGAAAAAAATTCTTTCTTTTTTCTATATTGTGAGTGATTTTCTATCTCCCTAAGGGCCTGTTTGGCAACTAAAAAACAAATCAAAGGTTAATCAATTTTCAAAAGAAGTCACTTTTCTAAATCAAAGGTTAATCAATTTTCAAAGGAAGTCACTTTTCGAAAAGTGACTTCCCATGGCTTTTGTTCCCATTGAATTTTTAACTTTTTGATTGTTTGGATATCATAGATTGAGAAATTTCCTACAATATATAAAAATATAGAAACCAAATTTAAATATTCTTTTAGGAATCAATCTATACCAAAACATATATAATACTTTTGGGTGAAAAAAATATATGAAGTTTTTTGAAAAAGAGATACAAATATCATTAAATTTTCTATCATGGCTTCTATCGGTTTTGCAATATGCAATACGAAGGAGAACAACTACAAAACAGGGAAATGAAAAAAAAAGAGGAGTAAATATTCTGCAACATACCTATTTCATTTAAGAATAACTCAATATAAATTACTTGATCAAATAAAATGCAAATGATATGACAATAAAAAATATTTCAGAACGAAGTGATGTTGATTAAGGGTAGGGGTATTCACGGGTCGGATTTGACTCGATCCGAATCCAAATCCGACCCAACCCGATTGATTTTGTTCGGATTGGATTGGGTCGAGTTGATGACAAAGTAGTCATCGAATCTGATCCAACCCGATCTTCATTGGGTCGGGTTGGATCGAATCGGGTCATCGATTTATCCGATTGAATTTTTTATATATTTTTAATTATTTTTTATAATACTTAACATCAGTTATATTTAAAAAAATAAAAAAATATATTTTTTAATATTTTATAATGATTTAAAGGATATAAAGTATAAATTTGTAATATGTTTTAATTTTAAAATAATATAAAATTCTTATTAATAAAAAATAGTTTAATTTTAATAAAAAATATATAAAAGTTCGGATTATCGGGTTGGGTCGAGTTGATCGGGTTCATAAAATTAAAATCCATACCTGATCTATTGGTGATGGGGTTATAATCGGGTCGGTTCGGATTCGACACAACCAATGATCCGATCCGATCCAATTGAGATTAGATCGGTTCGAATCGTCGGGTTCATCGGATCGATCCGACCCGGTGAACACCCCTAATTAAGGGTCTCAAAGCATAGTTGTTGCTGGTGATGGACTGACAAAAAGAAATATTATTCAGGACAAAAATGTTGTTGAAAAGTATTTGATGTGATCAAGATGGAGGTTAGAGGCGTCGACGTAGTAATAAGTCTGGTTGATCCTATGCTCGATATACAGGGGTGTTCATCGGATCGGATCGACCCGATGAACCCGACGATCCGAACCGACCCAATCTCAATTGGGTCGGATCAGATCGTTGGTCGGGTCCAACCCGAATCGACCCGATCATAACCCGATCACCAACGGGTCGGGTACGAGTTTCAATTTTTCGAAACCGATCAATCCGACCCAACCCGATGACCCGAACTTTTATATATATTTTATTAAATTTAAACTAATTTATTCTTAATAAGAATTTTATATTACTTTAAAATTAAAGTATATTATAAATTTATACTTTATATCNCCCGATGACCCGAACTTTTATATATATTTTATTAAATTTAAACTAATTTATTCTTAATAAGAATTTTATATTACTTTAAAATTAAAGTATATTATAAATTTATACTTTATATCCTTTAAATCATTACAAAACATTGAAAAAAAATATGTTTTCTATTTTTAAAATATAATTGACGTTAAGTATTATAAAAAAATAATTAAAAATATATGAAAAAAATTCAATCGAATAAACCGATGACCCGATCCGATCCAACCCGACCCAATGAAGGTCGGATTGAATCGGATTCAATGACTATTTTGTCATGAACCCGACCCAACCCATTCCGAACAAAATCAATCGGGTTGGGTCGGATTTGGGTTCGGGTCGGGTCAAACCCGACCCGTGAACACCCCTATTGCATATAACCTTTTAGAACTTGGCCACGATGTGTTTGTCCACACATTGGCCCCTTGGATGTGAAGGATTTCTCATCTTCGCCGGAAAGACGGAAGACTTAGGCCAAAATGAACGAAGCACTAGTAACAAAAAGTGAGGGATGAAAAATATTATTAAAGTAATTTTGATTGTGGCGCTCGCTCTCTGGAAAAAAAAAAAGAGAAGAGGTTCAACCTCATTTTTATTTTCTAGAGTAAATGAGACTTTCCTGAAAAATTTGAAGCTGCGAATTTGTCATCCAAAAAGACTTAAAAACATTGGAATGGACAAATTCCAAAGAAATAGATGACATCCAAAATGGTGCAAGTAATTTATATAATAGATGGCAATTAAAGAACATAACACAATCTAGAGTAGACTTCATTTATTAATCCTATATTTATTCCTAGTCTTGATCCATAAAAAACCTTATTGGCGATGAAACACTCTGCTCTCATTTTCTTTTTGTTTAGTGTCACATTTAATATTGTAGAATTCATCTAAATCTAAATTAAGATTTTTGGTTAAAAAGTTAAGATTTTTTTTTTAAAGGGAATAAATGTTTAAGAAATTGCTAGGCGACTGATGGACTTGGCACAACCTGCTTACCTAGCGTACACCTATAAAATTTTGAAACCATCAACCATTGTAAGAGCTTGTTTGGCAACTGATGTAAATTATTCTAAGAATTTCAATTCCCAAAGGAAGGTATTTTTTAAAAAAGCGACTTCCCTTATTTTTTTGTCGGGCAGAAATTTCGTATGTGTGATTTTTTTTTCAAGGATATATAAAACTTTACAAAACAATTTTAACTATTCTTTTATATGTATAAATAAATTTATAACAAACTAAATATAATAAATAAAGTTTTAATTAGATTGTAGAATGATAATTAATTCTTATAATGTAATCAAACATATAAAATGTGGGACAAACTGATCGTTTCAACTCAAAAGTCAATTTTGCCCTTGATACTTAATAGTTATAGAGGGCAAATTGTCCTATTTAAAAAAAATTAAGTGTCCACGAGGAAAATGAATGCTCATTGGGGGTGGGGAGGTGTACTCCCTTTATACCTTCATTTTATTCTTTTCAAATTTTGATATTCTTGATATTTATTATCTTCAATTCATTTTTTAGTTTAGATATCTATTACTTCCTCGTGAAGATTCTTTCTTATTCATGGATTTAGATCTATGACGGTGAAGAATTAATAAAAATGACAAGGAGTTCATCTCCATAATATTTTCCTTGTTCAATGATCGAGAGACAACAAGAAGGTCAATTTATACTTCTATTTTGACATGAGCCTCATATTAAAGGTAGTTTTGAAAGGTAACTAGAATTTTTGTAGAAGAGAATTTCGTATGAATGTTTATGTCGTTACTTTACTTGTACATAATTTGAGAGAGAAACAACTTCTTCAAAATATGGAGGTATTATGGTGGAAGAGCAAGTGACTATTATACATTAGCTTGCAATGTTGGTAATTGTGCAATTCAAGAACGATTTCAGCATAGTGAAGAAGTTGTTCATTGGCATTTAAAAAATATTTTAAGCGATTATCCAAATATCATAAGATTACATTGTTCTACCATATGTTGTCACCACACCTATGAAAATTAGGAACGACAATAAATATTTTTCATATTTTAAGGTTACAACAATAATGCTAAAGTTTTACAAAATTCATTGGATCAATAATTTTATGTTCTTCCAAATAAGTATTATCTAGCACATCATTAGCATACAAAAATCAATTGCCCGTTCTCAAAGTAGCCACCTTCCATCCAATTAATTCTCAAATAGATACAGTTATTGCATCATGTATGTAACACCCCCAATCCATTTAAGAAATTATTCGCTTTGGACCCATAACCCGCACGAATTTAAAATGTGTCTTGAATGACAATGGAGGATGCTACATATAAGCTCATGACAATCTTCATGTTTTGTCCATGTGTAATTAACTTTCATTCTCATCAATATTGGGTCCTTATAATCTTCCTCCTTTTAGGGCTCAACGTCCTTGTTGAGTCATCTCGTCCCACATGGTTCAAGTGAACACGTGAGGTTGACTTTGATACCTTCTGTAACACCCTCGATCTATTAAATAAATTGTTCTCTTTGGACCCATGACTCACACGAATTTTAAATACGTCTTAAATGATAATGGAGGATGCTATATATAAGCCCATGACTACGTTCGTGTTGTGGGACTAACTTTCATTCTCATTAATATTGGATCCTTACAATGAATACTTTACAATTTTATTAGGATGCATGACGGCGGTACATGATGGTCAAACAATAATGCAAAAGATATTAATGCAAGTTATGTTATCAACGTGCCCAATGGTTATGATGAGTACACTGGAGACATTGAATTTATGAACAATCAACGAACTATAGGTGCAAGAATATAAGAGAATATCATTAAAGAAATATGGGATGATTATTGCCGAATTGAAAGAATTAGGAATACTTTATAAGTTTAAATTTATTTATGCTTTGTACCTTCAAATATAAATTTATTATAATGACTTTATTTCTTTCAAAGTTTGCAAGTGTAGGAGAACTGATTTCAAGTGAGTTACTTATTATTATTTTTTAAAACAAGATAAGAATGAAAAGCAGTTTGCTCCATAAAGAATATAAAAGTCAAAAGTTGGTGTCACAGACTCACAATACATAAAAGTTGTAATTACATACCATCAAAGTACATAACATACAAGTTTGGTCCAAAATGTATCAACTACAAGAACATGAGTTATAAGTCTACTCTATCATGTACACAAGTTTACTTCAAATATATAAACTACTACAAGTTTACTTAATTAACTTTGCTAATCATCCATTTGAGACATTCATCTCTCGCTCTTCCTTAAGAGACAAAAACATCTCATGATAATTTTTTTTTCATTAAAGACCATAGTGCTTTGAACAACTCTGATTATTCGAATCCTTGCATTTCATTTAAAATAATAATGCACTTGGCTATTAAGTAATCTAGCGATGGTGCATTTTGATATTTCAAAGTGGCAATGTATTTATCAGACTTTTCCTTTCGCAATGTAATTTATTCTTGTGCCAAATAAAATTGTAGATTCTTGCTTGGTCTACATCTATTAGGTGGAATATGCTTTTGCACTTGAGAGGAACTTCCTTGTTTTTGAATGTTTTGCTTGTTGTGCTTGTGATTGTGTTGGTTCTAAGACATCATGTGTTTCATGATCTTGTATTTGTAGTTGGCTACACTAGTGGATCAATAACATCAAGATTGTGATCAAGTTCATGTTCCCATTCAAACTGCATTGAGTAATCTCCAGGTGTTGGAATATATGGCATTGATGATTGTGACAAAGATGATGTTGTCGGGTCATGTGGTGGTGAGAATGATTCCCTATTGTGAATTTATCTGTAATATAGCAATTATAATAGTACATTAGTATGACATCATGTGTTTCATGATCTTGTATTTGTAGTTGGCTACACTAGTGGATCAATAACATCAAGATTGTGATCAAGTTCATGTTCCCATTCAAACTGCATTGAGTAATCTCCAGGTGTTGGAATATATAGCATTGATGATTGTGACAAAGATGATGTTGTCAGGTCATGTGGTGGTGAGAATGATTCCCTATTGTGAATCTATCTGTAACACAGCAATCATAATAGTACATTAGTATGACAAGGAAACATGAATATGTTTCTATGTTAACAATGTAGACAAGATCCATTTATCGTTATATATATCATGACGTGCCACAAAGTGAGAAATAAATACTTTTACAATTTTTGGCATTGAGATCCTTCTGTGCATTTCACATATTCTTAAAAACTATAAAAAATAGCTCAAAATATTTTAGAAAATTATTAAAAGGAATAACATACCTCCAACACTAGCTGCCAAACTACATCAGATACGATGACCATGTTCTTAGATCCTGCTCACGAACTTTAATTTGCCTTACTAGGAATTGATCAAGACCACTTATTATTCATATTTAGTAATGTCTTGTTCCAAAATTCTTTTTGCCATTTGTTTTGCGCTTGATATCTTGAAGTGTTATATCAAATAATAATTTTACAAAATAAGCTTTTTTCATTTCACTCAATTTGGCTCTACTTGATTTTTTTGTGGGTCGCCTGCATGTTATATGTAACCAAACTCAAAACATCTATTAGCAAACTTTAATTGAATAAATATTAACACATTTGTAGCACAACAATATGACAATATATTCTAATTTCCAGTATATATATTGCTTTAATTTGTCTCCAATTCTAGAATTCAAACTTCACAAAAGAAGAGAGTTGTGATACCGATAAAAGAAAAGCACAACAATGCAATGCAAATTAAAAGTGAATAATATCTTTCCTTAACCTCTGTATGAAAGCTCATTCTTAATATTCTCTAAATCAAAACCAAGAAATTTGCTAAAAGATTGAATGCATTCAAAATAAGCAATTAGTGCAGGAAAGAACATATATAAGGGAAGTCAAAATATTCATAATCAATTAATGCAGGAAAGAAAATAACAAGAAAACAAATAGCCATTATTTCTTTTGATATCCCAATTTTCAATTCAGATTATATGATTTTGAGACAATGATAAAAGGAAAGCATGTTCCGGAAGAAAAAATCTTTCTTAAAAAGGTTCTCCCCGTCTTAAAACTTCCCAAATCAAAGCCATAAAAAAATGCTAATGATCTGAATGCATTCTTAAGTCAATTCATATTTTTTCTTTCTTAGAGTAAAGTATCATGTAGAAAAAGAGGAAAAAATCTATTATCGAAACTTTCAGCATTGACAGTGTGTGTGTTGTCCATCTTAGTGGCAGTAAATCGACAAAAACAAATAGCAGATTGAGGAAGAGAGTGACGAAGAGGAGCATACAATTGGCCTAACATAAGGAGTTGCAGTTTAATATTTTGGGAGAGGCAGCATGGAGGGAAGAAAGAAAACCATGCAACAGTGAAGGCTCACTAGAAAAAAATGAGATTGAAGCTCTTTTTTAACAAGGGATTAAAGCCTTATGTAGGATACTTTTGTTTAAAAGTTTGGGATCCAATCAACTTTTGACTTTTTTTTTCGTCTAAAAAAAAACTTTTGTTTTTTTCCCACTTACAACAAAAAAACCTTTGTATTAGGCCAAATACATTGGACCAAGAGAGAACTAAAGCAGGAGTAGCATCCCTTGGAATTGGAGTGCACTGATTCTTATATTTGGCTTAATTCTCTTCGCTCTAGAATACAAGAAAACTCCAAGAAAGAAGTTTAGATAATCAAACATGTTCGACCAGTTTTAGACTGTAATAGTAATAGATAATGGAATTACCAAGAGAGTTTATGGAATTACCAAGAGACTCTAAACAAATTCGACCAATTTTAATGAGATTGGATCACCTTGAACTTGGATTGTCCTTCAATATAAGTCACAAAAGTACGTCGTTTACAACATGGGACATGTCATGTCACTGATGAACGCGTGAAGCATGCAGGAAAATGAACCGTGTCCTTCTTGGATGTTAGCCGTGTTTTCGACACTAGAAGAGAAGTAAATGGTACTTTATTAGTTGAATTATCGACTATTATATTAGGCATAAACTCTAGATCCCAATGATAATAAAGTTTAATAAAAATGTTGCAGTGATTGAATTGATACATGAATGATATGATTTGACTACCAATGTGGTCAACATGAACTTCAGATGTGGGGTAAATGAGATTCCTGTTGTAACAACTATTCTATAGGTTCCTTCGGGAGAAACCTTGAATATGATTTCTTCAAATTCAAATAAGTTCCTTAGAGAATAAATGTTAATGAGTTTCTGTTGGAACAATTATTTATAGGTTCCTTCGAGAGCAATTGCAAGTAACTTCCTTCATATTCAATTTGGTTCCTTCAGGAACAACTATCAATCCTATTTTGAATTTCTGCTATTGAATGTTCAGACCTAGCTAGCCTTAATGTCACTAGGTCAAAAACCAATGATCTTTATCCATGTTCAATGTTCACTACTGATTACGATTATGGAATAATTTAGGACAAATTATGATAAGAAGTATTAAAGGGTCCTAAGAAAAAGATTAAATTGGGCGAAAATCTATCGAATAGAAAAGAATGAGCATGATCTCATAATAATATAACTGGGGTTCTTGCAACCTAATAGTTACTGATATTCTAATGGAAGGAAAAAAATAATAAGAAGGCCAAAAGGGTAAAAGAAAAAGGAATATACTAGTCTTAATGTTATTTTTCTTATTATATTTTTACACGTGATTTTTTTATTAATTATTATTTTTTTCATATTGAACTTCATAATTCATTAAAGAATTCTCTTCTCTACATTTTGATCATAAATAAAATAGATGATGATACACCGATAACGTCTTGCACATAACATAGATCATTATTATAATTTAACTATTGACTTCCTTATTAATTTTCATAATGTTGATAAGTTAATTGGTCAAAAAGTAAAATTAAAAATGTAACTTCATGATATTTTCAACTACCATATATTAATAATCATAATAATTTATTAATGACTCCAATTGTCACAAATACATCATTAATTTCTTTTTTATGCCAGCGAGACCTGTTACCAGCTTAAAACTAGCAGATGGTATTTGACCCATCCCTGGGCCCATGGCTGCTGGAGTGTCCAGTTCCCTTCCTTATTTATCACATAGTTGGCAAGATTGGGTGGGATATCCATGCATCCACTTTTGGCCCTTGGAAGAGATACTCGTGGATAACAATCCTCTCTCCCAGACCCACCTCAGCCTGCTGTTCCTACATCTCTCCTCCCAAACATCTTTCTCTCTCCCTCTCAAATATCTTCATGCACTTTTTTTGCTTAGCTAGATCTTGAGATATTTTTCCGCTCCCTCCAACAGCAATCCACTATTTTGTCATCTCATAACTAGAGAGAGACCTCCCTCCAACAGAGATCCACTATTTTGTCATCTTATAACGAGAGAGAGAGAGAGAGAGAGAGAGAGAGAGAGAGAGAGAGAGAGAGAG
>LTAE01001421.1:0-13219 GCA_001647135.1 Pontederia paniculata | reverse complement strand
GAGAGAGAGAGAGAGAGAGAGAGAGAGAGAGAGAGAGAGAGAGAGAGAGATGTATGCTAATAGCAACCATGGCCACAGTAACTCCCTCCCCTGTTTCCACTGTCATCCTAGAAGCTACATTCGAATGGTAAGCACTCTGATGAGCTGCAGCTAATTGATCCATGCTCTTTTCTCTATGCTCTCTAGATCTGATTTTATTTCTTGTATATTTCCAGGTCCAACACTTAATAGAGAGGTGCTTGCTGCTGCGTATGTCCAGAGATGCTTGCGTGGGGGCACTTGATCGCCATGCGAACATTCCACCCACTGTTACCATGATAGGTTTCTTTTCTACTCATGTCTCTCCATCATCCATGCAAGATACTGAAGAAAAAGAATGTTGCTTTGTGTGCATGCATTCGCCCGTTTCCTGACCAGAATCCATTTGAGAAGAGATACCGAGTAATATTAAATTTATGCTCTTGCAGTATGGGAAGAACTTATGAAAGAGAACAGAGATTTCTTCAAATCCTACTTTGAGCATGCTGCTTCAAGGCGTTTCCTCTGTAAGCGCTCTCTCTCTCTCTCTCTCTCTCTCTCATTATAAGGAGAAAGAAAAGTCTTCAAACTCTGTTCAGCTCCTAAAATGCCATTTTGTAACCAGTTTTCCTGAAACAAGTCATGTTTGTTTGAAAAGCTCTGGCCAATTTGTGGCATTTCTTATTATTATATTTTCTTTCTTTCAGATCAGATTCGTCACAGGATGAGAGCGTCGCCAATGCCATTGAGGAGAAAACAATACTGGAGGCGGTGGCGAAGGCAACGACGACTTGGATGCTGAAAAGTTATGGGAGCATATATATGCCCACTTTTTTTTAATGATTTGATCGAGCGTTCATGTTTCAACTTTGCAAATTGTTAGAATGATAAATATATTATGCAGAAATAAGTGCTTTGGTTGAACGACCTGGTAGCCACGCGTGAGACTTTACCATGCAATTCTTATTAGAAGTGTTTTTTTTTTCTCTCTTACATGCTAATTTAGTCTGTTTCAAACGAAATCTTTTTATATGTAAAAAATAATCTTAAAATCTTAATTAAATAAAAAGCACTTACTTATAATCCCTTGATATTAATCTTTTTTTAATTAAAATCTCAATTAAATAAAAATGCCTATTTGAGTTAACTTATAAGTAGTTTAAAATTACTTATAAATTAATTTTAAAATATTTTCATATTCGATAAATAAAAAAAAATATAGAGTAACAATTTATATGTTGAAAAAAAATTATTTTAAAGTTCTTGACTTATTTTCTTTAGTCAACTATATTACTCTATGTACATTCTTTTAATATTATTAACATATGACTTTAAAAACATCATAGTTAATATTTATTTTAACAAACTTTATAACTAATTATAAATATTCAGTTTTTTTACTTAAATATGTAACTACTTATATTTTAAAATAATTTTCAACACTTTAAATACTTATTAGCAATGACGCTTATCAAGTATTTTTATCAGCTACATCAAACAAGCCCTAACTCAATGGAGAGATTGAAATATTAAAGTATCACTTAAATTGTTAGATTTCTTAAAGAGGAATTATATTTTGAAAAAAAATCTTTTCGTTGCAATGACTGAAAAGAAAAATATTATGAAGTATATATGTAATACCCAGAATCTTCTAAAAAGGAAATAAAAAGATTTAACTAAATAATAATTAAATCTATTAGATCCTAAGATACAAATTCAAAAAGAAAGTCCAGAATTTAAATTTAAATTCAAATCAGTTAAATCTCAAAATTTATTAGATGAGATTATTTAATTGGTTTAAATTTCAGAATTCAAATTTAAAAATTAATTTTAAATTAAATTAGGAAACTTTATACCTAATGCCTATAAATAAGACCACAAGGAGAGCCCTCATAATTTTACCTTATCTTCCAAAGTCCTAGCCGCCATGTTTTCTTTTTAGGTAAGTCTCTCTCTCCTAGGTTTTCTCTCTTCCGTTTCTCTCTTTCCTTCTCTCATCCTAGAACTATGCCCAAATATCTAAGAGAATGTGAAGGAGACCAGGAGCACTAGAGGAGATCAAGAGGGCGCAACCGAAGAACAAAGAACAACCCTACATAATTTGATATGTAAATAGGTGGATCCCAATAGATAGGTTGTCATGATATTTAAATTGCATGCTAGATAAAATAATATTTAATTAAGTTATTTGATCCATGTTCAAATGCCTAGATGAATAAAATATATTACATATTGAACTTATGCTAAAAGATGAGATTTTGATATTATTATGCTATTAAAATATGTGTAAATCGCCTAGAAATAATTAGTGCAGTTCGGCCTCAGACCCCTGTGTCATCACGACTGTGAAAGAGGATTTCACGACCGTGATAGAATCAGTCACGACTGCGAAGATGGCTTCATGACGTGAACCTAAGTTTCACGACGAAGACTACTTCACGACCGTCACACCAGTGTCACGGGCCGTGATGTTCGTCTCACGCCCGTGAAGGGATGAATGGAATGAAGACCGACTGCGTGAAGATTTCACCTGACATATCACGGACCGTAAAGGTTGGCCACGCCCGTGAAAGATGCACCGCCATGGATCGTGAAGACGGAACGAAGACCGACTATTTCACAACCCCACAGGCCGTGAAGGGGACTTCACGGGCCGTGAACGACAGGAATGAAGCACGTCACTGCAACCGTCACGATCGTAAGTCACGACCGTGAATGATGCATGAACGATGCGTGAACTGGAAGCCCTCGTCCGTGAATTGGGTTCACGGCCATGAAGAGGACTTCATGGGCCGTGATGGACTGATGGTACATCACGAGCGGTGAAGGACGGTATGAAGGAAATGTAACGGGCTGTGATGATACGTCACGGGCCGTGAAGGATGATATGAAGGCCATAACGGCTGTAATATGCACATCACGGGCCGTGAAGCCGATGGTCACGACCATGAACTGTATTTCACGGGCCGTGACATACTTGATGAAGAAGATGCTGATTATTTTTAATTGCCATGGATGATGAAATATTAAGAAGTTATGTTTGAAAGATGTTCTATTTGATGTTATATCATGTCTTATGAACATTAAGGATTAATTATGTTGACAAGATAAAGGGTCACCATGATTCACCTAAATTAAATGAGGTCGTCCTATATCGTTAAATTTTGGGAGCAAAATGATGTTTAAGATAGGACGGGTAGGGCAACTGCCACCCAATTTCTATTGCTTGACTTCTTCCCGCCCTGCAACGAAAGGATTTCTCGAGCATTCTATGTTGGTCATGGTTTGTGCACCCCCATTGACCTATGACGAGACCTCCAAGACTCATGAGAAATTCAAAGTCATCAAAGCAACCCTCAAAAGCATTTCAAAGGCACTAATGTGATAAGTTAAAAATAACAAAGATAACCACTTAGTTTAAATACTGCATTTGCATATTGCATTAGAGGCTTAGGGCTATTGATGATGATGCTTGATTGATGTTCACTGATGATGAATGAAGATGAAAGATTTAAAGATAAAATATGAAAAATAAGATGATTAATGATGATGAAGTAGAGTGATTGATGTTTGGCCATAGCCATAACTCACTCTTTATGTAAAGAATGCTCAAAGTGATTGATGTTTGACCATCAGTCATAGCTCACTCTTGATGTAAATATATTAAATATGATGAAGTAAAAGATGATATGTTAAAGATGATAAGATGAAAGAATGTATGTAAAGTATACTCAAAGTGATTGATGTTTGACCCTAGCCATAGCTCACTATTGAGATAAAGTTATGAAAGATAATGAAATTATGAAAGATGTTAAGTTATAAAAGATATTAAGTTAAAGATGATGTAAGATATAGGAAAGCATAAGATGATGCATGATCAAGATGATGAAAGATAAGTAAGAAATGCAAGAAAGCTAAGAAAAAGAAATAATTGACCTTTTGATTTTATCATTAACTTATTCATGTGCTTTTTATTTATCATGTCATGTTTATCTATTGATTGTCTTATATACTGGGCTTCATAGCTCATAAATAGTTTTTTCCATGTATTCGATCCTCCAAGTGAGTAGTCTGCAGTACATGATGCTAGTGGTGCTCGTGGTGGCTGAATTTGCACATGTCTAGTGATCCTTAGTATCTTTTCTTTTAGTCTTTTCTATTAAATTGTTCTAATTGAACTTTTGAGACATTATTATGATTTAAGACTTCCGCATATTTTCTTATATTATAGAAAGAGTCTTGAACTCCTTAAAGTTTTTAATTCTTTCGTATTTTATTGACTAAATTTTATTAGTCAACCTTTAAGTCAAGAATATAATATATCGTAGTGCATCTAAGAGGGAAGTCTACCACGTGATCTTCTTGGGCGTTATAATATATTTGTGCTTTTAGCACCGTCCCGGCTTTCAGCCACTACATCAGGAAATACTTCAAGTTTGAACCAATTGAAGGTCAAGATTTAGGACATTTGACAGCTTACTATCAAATTATAACAAATAATTTCATGTGCTTCCTTTATTATGCCAGCATAATATCATATCTTTTTTTTTAATTTTAAATTTTAAATTTCACTAATTTTAGGCCAACGGTTTATGCAAAGAATTTCTTTTTATTTGTAAAAAACAAATATTATTTTTGCATGTGTCGAAGATGCTACTTATTATTCTCAATTATAATGTTATGTTTTTTAAGTACTTCGTATTTATGGTTGTGTGATATTATGAATTTTTTGTTCATAAGAATACTGTTTTATTGAATTAATGTGTTAAAATAATTGATATATTATAATAAAATATAATCATTATTACACTTTATTCTTAATAATATAAATATGTAGACTTGAAAATTATTATTCTTGAATTTTAAAGTATGATAAAGTTGCAGATGTTCCTTGTTTTATTTCAAGTAGTGTATATAATACTTTTTTCTCTCGTCAATTAAAAACTTTCTCGATACGTTGATAAAATTTACAATTATAGAGTTTTTTTTTATTTAGTCAATTAACTTGAATATTTTTAATATAATGCTTCAAAAGTAACTATCTATAAGAGCAATTTTAATAGAATTAGTTACTAATGATGTATTTATTAGCACGTTTGAAAAAAAAGATTACTTTACAGACAATAATAAAATAAATATTCTTTATAATAGAAAATATTTTCATTTTATTATCTATTTTAATGTGAAATATCAAACAAAAAAAGTTTAACGATATTTTTTTAGCTTATCTTTATATTTTTATTTTCATACCCTTGGACATTTTTACTAATGACGCATGTCTTCTCACAACATTTATGAATTAAAGAAGATATACCTGTTCAAAATTTGAATATGAAAGTACAATTATTAGGATAGAGATTAATTAAAATCTATCGTTAACTTATACATTGTCAGCCATTTACAATGGTTCTTATAACTAAGTTTAGTTTGTTGATACAAATAATAATAACACGGTATCAAAATTGATGTGAGCTAATAATTTTATGTTCTATCGTTAATAATTAGAAATTATTCTATTCTTTATTTTAACTTCGAGTTAATCATTAACATTATAATTGTTAATATTGGAAGCCCAAGTAAATAAATGAAAAACTTAAAACTACTCATCTATATCGTACATCGAAGAAAATTGGAGATAGTCTTATAGAAAAATATTAAAAACAAGATCAACATATAATAAATATAGTTTTTAAAATTTCTATATATATATATATATAATCTATTAACTATTAAGTAAGAATGTACTATATAATAAAAAAAGTTTTAGAATTCTAATATTTTATGTAATAGATATAAAAAATGTTAACGAAATTAAAAATTTAGTCTTTGAGCAATAGCAAATTAGAAAAAAAAAAACATAATGATAATAGGACTATACGGTGGTTCCTTTACTGTTTGTTTTTTTTTCGATTATGGAAAAGAGGCCGAAGCCTATTACAAAGAGGAAAAATTAAAATAAAAAGTTGGGTACATTAGTTTCAATGGCGTCCCCGAACAAGAAGTGGCCTAAAGATATCGGCGGAAAGCGTAGCTCTCGTGATCTTAAGCCAGCATGTGTCACCGCCTTTGATAACCAATCTGCGCAAGAATCCTTTACTGTTTGTTAAACTGAAACAAAAGGACATAATGCATTGGAAAAGTCAGCCGGAAGGTCAAGCAGCCGCTAATTTGAAGTTTCTTAGTTTCTAATACTTAGTGTCTATTATTTATTAATTAATATCAATCATTAACTTTTAATGTTATTTCCATCTTAAAATTAACTTTATTCATCTCTCCTTAATTATGCACCTAAGTTATTATTAATTCATAATACTTAAACATCTTCTTTTTTTTCAAATTTATGATTCTAGCTTTTCCATCTAACAATAGCAACTCAACTAATTTTCTTCATATTCATGCAAATTTCTCTTTTTTTCTTATTGAATAACTGTAAGTAAAAATTAAATATTTATATCTAAAAAATCTAAAAAAAATAAATATATGAAAAAAAGAATGTGTAATCCACTTGTATAGAAAGTAACGACACTTATATAAATATTTTTTTTACAGAAAATGACGTTACTTTCTGATACACTACACACTATATTAAAAATGTGCTACACTAAAAGTGCTTTCTAAATGTATTATCTTTTAACTCACAATATATTTAGTTTTAAATCTCCAACTCGAGCTTCTAAAACTCTAGGGATTGGATATCATTTTTTACTCATAAAAATATTATAAAGTTTAAAATTCTGTAACAAATAAATATAATTATAAAACAAATAATATATTATTATCATCCGAATCACTTAAACACTTATTAAACTTTTGATTTTTCTGTTTACTTTTTTTACTATGCCCACACAAACACACACACATGCTTTCCAAACTAATTAAGGTGTTGATTTTCATAGATCATGAAATAAAGTACAAACTAATTTTTTTTATTTCAAAACCAAATTTGTCCGAACACCTAACTCAACTAATCCTTGACATTAACGTAAACCCGTCAGGTAAATATTTCTAACGTTCATTACATAACATGATAAACCTAATCGACCTAAATTTAAGAGTACAAACAACAACTTATTGCATGCATGCATGCATGCAGCAGCGTTTGCCATTGGAAGCTCCGTCGTAGCCTCTATTTAAAGGCAGTGTGCTCCTCCATCGAGTTCACCCCGGAAACACGTAATCTAAGCTCCACGATAAAAAGGTGATCTTAATTGACATCAAGGTTGCAATTACGATCCAATCAAACCAGTCGTGTTCCATGGGGTCGTCTGCGGAAACAGTTGTTGCTCTCAGCGGCGCCGCCGGGGCCACAGGAAACGCCGCCATACTTGCCATCGGCACCGCCAACCCTTCCGGAGTTATTTATCAGAAAGATTTCGCAGACTACTACTTCAACATCTCCAACAGCAATCACATGGTCGCCCTTAAACAGAAGTTTGAGCGCATCTGTAAGTTGACGTTTGTATGATCTTTTGCTGTTTCGATTACTGTTTGGTCACCTTTTCTATCCATTTTGCAGGTGAGAAGACCATGATCGAGAAACGTCACCGATTCCTCACCGACGAGGTGATCAAGGAGAACCCCAACATCGTCACCTACCTCGGCCCGTCGCTAAACGTCCGGCAGGAGATGTGCGACGTCGAGATCCCTCTTCTCGGCTCCGAGGCTGCCATGAAGGCCGTCAAAAGCTGGGGACGCCCTGTTGCCGACATCACCCACCTCATCGTGTGCAACAGTGGCGCCGCCGCCATGCCCGGCGCCGACTTCGACATCGTCCGGCTGTTGGGCCTTCCCAACTCCACCAAGCGATACATGTTGTACCAAACGGGCTGCTTCGGCGGCGGCACGGTGCTCCGCCTCGCCAAAGACCTCGCCGAGAACAACCCCGGAGCGCGCGTCCTCGCCATATGCTGCGAGATCACGTCCATCGGCTTCCGAGGCCCCTGCGAGACCGACCTCGAGAACCTCATCAGCCAGGCCTTGTTCGGCGATGGCGCGGGAGCTGTGATCGTGGGCGCCGGCGCGCATGCCGACGTCGAGCGTCCAATCTTCGAGATCGTTTCGGCGTCTCAGAGGATCATCGAAGGGTCCGATGGTGGGATCGTCGGAAAGCTGAGGGAGGCAGGGCTGATGGTCACCTTGCAGCCGCAGGTGCCGANGAGCGTCCAATCTTCGAGATCGTTTCGGCGTCTCAGAGGATCATCGAAGGGTCCGATGGTGGGATCGTCGGAAAGCTGAGGGAGGCAGGGCTGATGGTCACCTTGCAGCCGCAGGTGCCGATGCACATATCAGCAAACGTAGAGAGCATCTTGACGGAAACTCTGAAGCCACTGGGGATCAAGGACGATTTGGAGCAACTCTTCTGGGTGGTGCACCCCGGCGGAGCAGCCATACTGGACAGGATGGAGCAGAAGCTTGGACTGAAGGGTAACAGGTTCTGGGCGTCGAGGGAGGTGCTGCGGCAGTTCGGCAACATGTCGAGCCCGTCTGTAATCTTCGCCATGGAAGTGATGAAGAAGAGGTCGGAGGAGCAAGGAATGATCACCGCCGGCGAAGGACTCGAGTGGGGTGTCGTGTTAGGCTTTGGTCCAGGCATCACCGTGGAGACCGTGGTCCTTCGCTGTCCAATTACTTGATGCAAAGTGCCAATAAGTACTCTGCACTAAGATAATATATAAATATATAAAAGATTAATGTACTTACTAAGCAATTACAAGTGCTTAATAAAAATATTTAGCATATTTTAACTAAGACAATAGATAAGCAAATATTTATGTCGAGTCAAAATTTTGGCTAGAACTTTTTTTTCATAGCTCGATGATATATATATATTGAAAGTTTGGTTTTAGTGTTAATGTTGAATTAATTTATCATGTTTATGAAAAATAAATATCATGAGTTAACGAGGAACCTATCCTTTTATTCTATGCAATTTCAAAATATATATAAAAAATTAAATGAAATTCTCTCTCCATAAGTTTAGGATTTAAATTCCAGAGAGAATAAAGGTACGATGACATATTTTTTTTTCTTTTTCTCCATTTTTACTAACTTTATGAATTTATAGTAATAACAGACAAGTCAGTTACGTTATTATTGAACTCAATGTTCCTCAATTTTGTTTTGTCAAAGGGGCAATTAATTAGCTTCCTGTTCCTATTATTTGTGTTTGCTTGTTTGGTAAAAAAAAAATTGAACATGTTTTTTTCTATAAAAGAGTTGACAATCTCAGCTATTTTTTTAGCTTTCCAGCACATCAGGAAAGTGATCTTATGAACTGCAACATTAATTTTGATGTCAGCCATCACAGTGTGTAGATTTTCCTCCACTTGTCTATTTCACCATTTTTTCCACACGTTTCCTTCTTCCCATTTTCCTCTGTGGCTCTCGTCCCTCTTCCTTTCTAAACTTTCCATTTCCTTTTTTCTTCCTTTTCATACGTCAGATCTTTCATGTGAGCTTCGTTCTTCCTTACATTTCCATACATTTAGCACTCTTTCAATCATTTATTCCGTTCCAAAGAATAGTAATGTCTTTTCTATGGAACCACAGTCAGAACTTTGAGACCACAACTGATCGAACCGACTGATTCTATTAAAACAAAACATTTTAAGAGAAATGTTATATACTTCTAATTATTTCAGCCTAATAATTCTCCTAATAACATGAGCATGACAAGTGGCAAGCAGAAATGTTCCTAATAGTTAATGCATAACTTTAGGGATGTCCTTTTTATTATTTCCTATTATACCCTCAAATCTCATTCTCGCACAAGATTTTTTTTTCCTCCTTTTACTAACAGAAATGAATGATTAGATGCTAAAAAAATAGCAAAGAAACAAAATAATTAATAACACATAAATATATAATAATCAGATGAGCAATAATTAGTAATTAGCTTACGTACATTCCCACAAAAAAAAATCATACATTAACTTCCATCAAAAGTGTAACTTTCAAAAAAAAAACTTCCACCAAAAATATAAATTCCATACAAAAATTAGAATCCAAAAGTACAATTTCATATAGAAATCCAAGTCATCTTTCTCATAAATTATATATAAAAGTTTTCACTTTCACTCCAATTGTCCATTAGCCCATACATTACCAAAATAATTTCATCGTCAATATGCATATAATAAACAACATAAAGTTAAAATTATCATGACTTCATTTAACTAAAATATATTTTGAAATTAATAAGAGACATAAACGACACATTATTCAACTTGAAAACTCACCTTGACTACCTTACTTATTAAGATTAAATCCATTGTCATTAGGCTCGTAAAAAAATCATTACCATTAGCCTCATAATAAGAAAATCCACTTTCTATCACCCAAAGAAGAGTTTCCAATAGTAAACTTCACACCCAGGCCTTAATGTTCATATTGAAAGAAAAATTAAATTATTCAATTAA
Source organism: Pontederia paniculata (assembly GCA_001647135.1). Classification (NCBI taxonomy): domain Eukaryota; kingdom Viridiplantae; phylum Streptophyta; class Magnoliopsida; order Commelinales; family Pontederiaceae; genus Pontederia; species Pontederia paniculata. The sequence continues at coordinate 2,783 of LTAE01001421.1, read as the reverse complement.
TTGACAAATTTAATATGGCAACACTAAACTCGACATGTCATGCTAGTCATCCTATGAATGTTCAACAAAGATGAAATATCGCAAAGTCAATGGACAAGCTCACGTATGATGGAGATAGAAAATGTATATCAGCATTGCTCAAACTTAATTATATATCTTGGAAAAGGAAAATCAAACTTGACTATCAACACGAACAAAGTCAATAATACATGTTATGTTAGAACTAGGAGCATTTGTTATATTAAGATCAACAAAGCAATTAATATAAATAAGTGTGACTCCAATATTAGTAGGAAACACTTTGAGGTTACCTTTTCATCATCTCCATCTATTGATAGTATGTTTACTTGATTCTCTTTATTGCCCCTTTTCCCTCTACACATCTACAAATAAGTACCAAAATAAGATAGATCTCATGTTTTTAATCATAAATAAATATAACTTAATTATAATAATAGTTCAAAGATAAATGAGTTCATGAATAGTACATAAAATATATCTAAAGGAAAATAAAGATTTCATAAAAAAATATAATAACAATGCAAGGTCAATCATAATTTCACAAGCAATTTAGGTAAGAAAATCTACAATTTGTAGAGTTCGACAATTCATATTTTTTTCTTCTTTTTTATTAATGTCTCTAGTTTTGACTCTTTCCTCTTGGTTGGCGGACGACTTTTGCTACGAACTTGTAAGGGGCATAGCAATCTTTCACCCGAACCAGATGCATGATGAATCTCATCACTTTTTAGACTTGCATGTCTATTGTCACTCCAACTTGAATCATCCTTAAGTTTTTCCTTTGCCTCGTCTACCCATTCTATCAAGACTTCATATTTTGACTCAGAATTAGCAATTAGGGGTGAGCACGGGCCGGGACAACCCGGTTGCCCCGACCCGAATTGACCCAATTTTTCAAATTTTTTTCTCAATCCGATTACTATCCGGATCGATGTCGGGTCAAAATCTAAAATACTCAATATGATTCAGATTAAAATCAAATTATTATATAAAATACCCAGTTAGTCCCGACCCGATATTAATATTTAATCACTTATTTTAATATATATATATATATATATATATATATATAATCGTTCTAATTTTTTAGCTTATATATATAGTTCTATTTTTTGGACCACTCTCAAGGCAATGATACCAAAAGTTTAGGCGAATCAACACAGCTCATATATATATATATATATGAGAAGTCTTACTTGCGACGCGTTCATTTCAACAATCAACATCTTCTCATCATGTTCCTTCTTATCTTTAGCTTTTGGTAAGTAGTTTTCTTTATTTCCTTTCTTCATTGATTTTTTTTCTCTTCTTTTGTGTAGTTAATATTGTTTTCTATCTACTATATGCGACTGATCTTTTCATCTTGTTCTATTTCTTTAGTCTTTGGTAATTCGTATAATCTTTTTTATTTCCTTAAATTTTTTGTCCTTTCGTGTAGTTTGAATCTGCCTATATGACAATAAGCATGCAATAAAGAGATATAGTTACTAATCTACTTGCGCTTAGAGTAAGAAAAATATATTTTCTTCTTTATTATCATAACCTATCCATATATCATAATACATCACAAACCATGCCTTAATAGATAATCCTAATATGAGTATGATGCTCGACATTAGTAAAGAGAACCCAATAGAATGTATATCTTTATTTACTCCATGCATCCTAATATGTTCGGTTATATTTTTTTACAAGGTCTTGGATGAATTTTGTTAAAAGAAGTTTTTGATGAAAATGTTTGATTTGTAAATGTTAACTTTTTCCTATCAGTTTATAATAGAGAATTAGACATTGAATATTTTTTATATGAGCGTAATATATTTTTGTGTAATTAATAAGACTTTGAGTCCTCATAATTTTACCAAAAAAATTAGAATAATCCAGACTTCTTGATCTAATTCTCGATCCAAATCGGGACCTCTCGAACCCGACCCTGATTTCAACTAGATTGGGAATGAGATTAGTTGTCTCTTTTCCGATAAAAAAATGATCGGTACTGGGACGACTTTATTCTCGACTCGAATCCGATTATGCTCACCCTTATTAGCAATGTGTGCCACTTCATAAAAGTTGGTGCACAAGTTATGAAATTGCATAGATTGCTTACCTTTTCCCAAATCATCATAATAATTCATTACATGAAAATGTTTGTGCTTGACATCTTTTCTCCATCGAGTTAGAATATATCGAGAAGGAATTTCCTTCACATCACTACAAGAATTCAGCCATTTAGCGGCCAAATTTAGCGGGCAATTTTTTGCCCGCTAAATAGCCGCTATTTCCGGGCATTTGCCGAGTAAATAACGGGGAAATTTGGTAGCGCAATTTTTTTAAAAAAATTATTTTTATGACATGGCCAGGTAGCGAGTAAATTAGCGGGTAAATTTTGTAGTCGCGGTTAGCGAGTAATTTGCGGGTAAATTTTTGTTCGCTAAATTAGTGAAATAAGCCCGACCCCGCTTCTTCTTCACAATTATTTCGTGCCCTACCCTAACGCGCGCCGCCGTCCCCGCTGCCGCCCCCTCTGCCAAAATTGCCCGCTAAATTTGGCCATTTCCGGGCATTTGCCGAGTAAATAACGGGGAAATTTGGTAGCGCAATTTTTTTAAAAAAATTCTTTTTATGACATGGCCAGGTAGCGAGTAAATTAGCGGGTAAATTTTGTAGTCGCGGTTAGCGAGTAATTTGCGGGTAAATTTTTGTTCGCTAAATTAGTGAAATAAGCCCGACCCCGCTTCTTCTTCACAATTATTTCGTGCCCT